>JBBPTZ010000612.1:0-17757 GCA_038094315.1 Phylloporus cf. tubipes
ATCTATGCAGATAAACGAGGCGTTTGCATCTCAGTTCGCATACTGCGTGGAAGAACTCGGGATCCCGACAAGTAAGATAAATCCCAAGTATGGTTTTCACACGTGTTCATCAGCCAATATCTGAGAAATGCTTGCAGTGGTGGTGCGATTTCTGTATCACATCCGCTCGGAATGAGTGAGTCCCTCTTAAATCCATCGTCAGGTCAATTGAATCCGTCCGCAGCGGGTGTACGTCAAGTGGTGACCGGACTGGCTGAACTCCGTCGGCGGAACGAGAAAATACTTTGCACAAGTATGTGTGTGGGTAGTGGGATGGGAGCCGCGAGCATTTTTGTGAACGAAGCGCAGCCGCTTCATTCACCCAAACTCTGATCGCATTCCAGTCGTCCATACTGCCATACCAATCGCGTTTATGGGCAGTCTTGGTCAGGACTCTGTACTATACACAAGTTGTAAGGAAACCGGGGTTTGTCTAACTGTGTCCTCAAATCGCTCGATCACTTCCCTGCGAGGCTCCTTTACAACGAAGTTGACGCGATACAGCATCCAGACAAGAAAGCCTGGCTGGGAGTATGACAGCCTACAATTCGTCGCACACTCTGATACATATCAGTCGGTGGTGGATAATTGTCCTTAGAGACACGAAAAATCAGCATAGTTCTGGATACCATATGTTCTGTCAATGTTTGTAAATTAAAGGCACACCTCCAGGATGTCAACTAGAGCATCTTTCATCTTCCAGCCCAGAGATAGAGCAACAATCCTTCCTGTCTTCATGATCTAATTCAGCAGCACTTGCAAGCACAAGCTCTACAAATAGCCATCCAGTTGTTCAATGTGCATAACCACAGCAACTGACCACAGAAACTTGCCAATTATTGAGCAAGTGTTTATCTGTGATGCTACCATTCCAGTTGTTGCAACAAACAATTATTTCTTGTTCAGGTGCATCAGGTTGATCAACATGGTAGGGTGGACTGACATCTGGTGATTATCTAGGAATGAAAAAAATATACATTATTGAAGTGTGAATATTCTGGTCCGAAAGTGTACGTACACAGTTCTCGTGGTTGAGCGAGCACAGGGAAATTTAGGACAGGACCCGAAAGAAAAGTCATCAAGTAGGGGGTTCGAAGGGGTAGAACTGTCGAATCTGGAAGAGGTATTAGCCAGCGAAATGGAGAGGGTCGATATCGGATAACAAGGATCAGAGAGTCGGTGATGTCAGTGATGCAAAGACGCCATCAAGGCTGTAGCTCTGCATCAAGTCGACTAAGAGGTGCCAGTGGTGGTTGCAATATTCAACGCTCATCATAAGTGCACATAAAGTTACACGAAGAACAAAGAAAACGACTTGGACTTACTCGAGCTCGATAGCAAAATCTTAACGTTGAGGAAACAAGCTTACACGGCTACCAATGGTCGCCGCCATAGCGTATTGTGCAGGACTAGTTTAGACAGTTGCTTCACGATAAAACCGCTTGTCCAAAAAAAAAAAAAGGAAACAAGCTTACATATTGAGGCGGCGAATTAAAATGTTTCCTTTTCCTGACCTTAACCAGAAGATGGGGTTACGGACATAGCTGTCGTATTTATCCAGTCTCAGCGGCTAGATCCAGGTGTGCATCGTCTTCGCCATGGATCAGGAAATCCAGCTCGGGCTCCGTCTGCGCGTACCACACTAGCAGTCACCAGAGGGACCGCAACCTCAAAAGACACGGGACAATCAACTGCAACCCGCGCCCCGCTCCCCCGTAGTCTGCGTGCACAATCGGGCCCACAAACGCTCGATCAACCAGGCCTTCTGCCCAGTTAACAAGGTCTTACATGGGCCGATGCGAAACAATAGCTTTATCAAGGATCCGGACAGCACCGGAAGGCATGGACCTGCCGGCCAGAGGTGAGGCCGGTGAGGTTCGCGCCGAGGGTCCACTGCCTCGATTTTCGCACGACCGTAATGTCCTCAATCACGATCACTGAGGTCATGCATGACAACGGGCGGTTCACTGTAAGTTTATATTCAATGGGTAAGCTAAAATGTCCGGGTATGCATGCTACAATGTAATGAAAGATGCAAGTAACTATAGGAACTTGTGTCCGAGCTGAATTCCGTACACTTGTCAAATATCTATGTATTTGTTGGTTATTTCGTCGCGAGGATGTGTAGTTTTGCCAGCGAAACAACTACTGGTACGGCGAAGAATGCATACCCAACCCAAACCACTGGAGAGATAATAAGCCTGTAGACACGAAAGATTCTGCGTCAACTTACTCGTGAAAGCGTTACTTGTCTCTGCAATAAGCTGTGGACCATTTGTTCCCTGGCCTTGAATGCTCAGGTTGAAATCGTTCGCCGCCTTCCCAAAGTACATGCGAATAATGAGGAAAGACGCCAAACCTACAAGCACAAAAATTCAGCACGAAACGTCAGCAACTCACAATGCATTACGTACCAACAAGGAAGGAGGAAATACCAATCCAGGCGGAAGCCTGCTGCACCATTGGTTTTTCCCAGACACTTCCTGCCTTGCCCATCATATGACGAAATGAGATTCCAGTGAACATGATGAAAAAAATGATGGAGAGTGCTAGCGATATCGCAAGAAAGGTTGGTGCAACAGTGGGAGGTGCCGCTAACACGGAGCTAGGGGTGTTTGGGGCAAATACCGAGGCATCTATCGTGTCAAGTCAAGTTCGCACTTGCAGCAGTGAAAGATAGGAAAGGAACACACTGTAAAGAGGCGAAATCGAGGACGATGTACAAGTTAGAATAGCTGAATTATTTGGCTTTGTGCATGACCCTGTCAGCGTATATGAGTCCCTGATTATGCACTGAAACATTGGAGGCTCACCTAGCATCCCTATAAACATACTGGGGCCATCTACGGCTTGGTTTGACCCAGGCTGTGTGAGCACCGAGGATGGTATAACTGTTAAGAGCGACACCTGGCTGTGTAGCATGACGACCGGCGCGAGGTACGCGAAGAGTATGAGGAATAGAGACGTCAGCATCAAAACGGGCGTGAGGTACAAGGTGGTGGCTTTCGAGATGTCGGCGAGCATGATGAGATCCGTAACGAGCGATAAACGAGTCCTGCTCAAGATTCAAGTGCCAGTAAGCCGGTACCGGAGGGTCTGAAGAAAGAAAATTGGGTGTATAAACTCATCGGAAGAGCTGGAGCTTTATATGAAAGGCTGGAGACGTGTCCATTGTTCTCGGAATGGGTAACGTTGACCAAGGCGGGCCCAAACTCGTGAAGCTATTGTTGTTTCCCGAACAAGAGTGTTCGCATCGAAACGGTCACGGCGTCGACCGCTTCACATCGTACAGTGCGTCAGGTAGAAAAAAAAGTTAGTCAGTGGTGGTAGTACGTATGCAACAGGGTATCCAGTGATAGACGTCAGACAACATAATAAAGAGCCAAGACAGATGAACTGGGGATACAATCGTAAATTTCCATACAAGTAGGGGCCAGTCACCATTGGAATATCCTGCGAATGAGAGCAGTGTCTCTTCCTTGTGTAAAGTGACCATCGTCTCGTGAGATCGACCGAGGCAAGCTAGGTCTGAATGGTTCGTCAATAACATCCAAATCTGAAACTGGCGCCATTCTGGAAACCTGCATCTGTACGAGTACTCAGCAAGGGCGCCGGACCAAGATGAGAGATGCTGACCTCCTCCGGCATCACATATTCGTTGAACACCAGATTCCTAATCTTCGGTCGTTCAGCAAGGTTGTAATCAGACGTCGTTTGGCACTGTAGTTGGCAATGGGCTGTGCTTTGGATGAATCTTCCAAACATGTTGAACTTTCCCCAATGAATCTTGTTCGCTTCGGCAGCGCTGAAATCTGGGTTTCCTTCATGAGCACGTATAAGATCCGACATATGTACTTCCCTGCGGGACATCGGTCTTTAGCGCTTAGTTGTCAAAGACGTTGGTATATGCACGTACAGAGCAGGAATACATGCTCCTTTGGTGTTTTTCAGTGCCATCCGATAGGCTTGGTGGGCCCCCCTGTGTTGGAGTAGGACATCCCATGACAGAAGATTTTTGTAGTGATCTGGAGTTTTGGTTTTGAAGATCTCCATCGTGTCGTCGCCTTGAAAAGTCGAATTGTTTATTCCGGCAACGAAGGCACGGAGGGCAGAGTAATTGTTCAAGGCACGGAGCTTGTGGGCGATATCGACGAATTTTTCGATTTGTCTCGCTCGATTTTTGGGTTTGTCATGACATAAGATCAGAGAGACGACCCTACGAAAAAATGTCACGGGTGGACTAGACGCATATACGACACTTGCCAATCCGCGAGATGGTTTGAGATGGCGTTAAACCGTGAAATAGAGTCGGATTCCGGATCTTTGCGACCAGGAATGAGCGTATACCGGAGCCAATGCCTTGGCTGTACGGCAAACATATTAAAGGCGACAAAGAGTACCTCTAAAAATGACATACTTCTATATCCATGAACAACTTGGCCTCCACACGAGTGATCTCTTCAGCGATCTCAGAGCAGTCGTAGTTCTGTAACTCTAAAGATTGGCGATACAATTCTTTGAGGAGCTGCTTCGGTGATATCTCAGTCACAGCATCAGGTGGATGTGAAGACGCGATGGGGATGATGAATGCCTTTGTACCCAAAGGCAAGCTGTGTTTGCGTTCTCTCGAAATCGAGCTAGTCGAATCTCCATGTAAGGGTGCCACAAAGGACAGGTTAGACGACGCCGAATCCGTGGTTACTGCAACTGAGTCATCTTCACCATCCGATATGCTGTAAGGATCGTCGGCATCGTCTAGCAGGTGGTCAGTCTTGAGGGCCCAAGTTGAATCGGAATCGACGATGTTTGGAAGGTGCTCCAGAAAAGGAAGAAAGTCGGATCCATAATGCAAAAGATAAGTCTTCCCGATGATGGATTTCACTAAAGCACTCAGAGCACCTGCTGCACCTGGAGCAGCGAAATCCTGTGGATAAGTATGCATCCAAGTTTCGAGTAAAAGGCAGATCCTACGAGGGTGTGATCAGATGCATGCAGTTGATCAACAACTTGCTCACCTCATCTGAGCATAACTGGCAAACATGGGATCGCCTAATGAATTATCAAGTTGTCGCATGCGTTTTTGCATTGCCAACAAGATACTTCGAGGGCTTGCAAATCTCCGATAGGTGAGCAAGAAATGCGCGATGAAAGTTGGATCTGGATGTCAACATCAGAAAAAAACACAACTGTAATGTCTTCGAGAGCTGACCGTCCCCGCTAACTGCAAGAAAGAGTAGCTTGTCAAGTAATTCGTCCAGAGTGGCATATTGAACCGACCGACTTTTATAGCAACGGCATCAGTCGAAAATGAGATTGTGTAGAAAGAGAACACCCACGGCTCCTTGTCTTTGGGACGGTCATCAATTTCAAGTCCGTTCAAAGTACTACTTTTCACTGGATGCGAGGGTGCCATGGAAGGCGACTGTAGACTATTGCTAGCTATAAGGCTAGTGACGCTCCGTGCGTTTGAAAGTTTACGCTCGATGGAGCTGCGAGATCTTGCTTTTTCGTGTTCTGAAAACAAATCCGATGTTGAACGGGCACGCATTGGGGACGTTGCAAGGGGAGGCGGAGATGAAGGGAGTGTAGACGTTGGTGAAAGTCGAAAGGAGCTGGCCTGCGACATGGTACGGACAGAAGGTACAGAAGAAGACGCAGTAGGTGTCGCCGAGGTTGACCCGCGGGTCTCAAAAGGGAATGGAGAAACCAATGTTTCCGGTGATGCAGGATTTCGAAGGTCAGTGTCTGTATGCACAATACGATTGAAGTCGGGCGCTTAATGCGACGTCAAAACACTCACTCGGTACTCTAAGGATTGACATCAGCAGAAACTTGAACGCCTTTCTCATTTTCCCTGCGTCTCCGACATGGTTTACTTGCACCAGACCAACATCATGTTGTTGGAATAAACTCAAGGAAGTCTGAGGATCGACGACCACCGGAATATCTGACTTCAAAGCGACCGCGATTACGGGGTACTTCATCGGATGTATCAGCCCTTGAGGTGGGCGGTGAGTGATGAGAACCGAAATGCAAAGCATGGCATTTAACGCACGGAGAAAGTTGGAGACGGGCACAAACGACGATATGTCGCTGCTGTCATAACACACAAAGATACCATCTACACGAGGTGGTGAAGTTAGTCTTGTTATGTCCAATTCGTGAATAACGATCGAGACACTCGGTGGCTCCCGTTGTTTTACCCAGTCGAGTCGCCTAGTATCTAAAGAACGTGAGGGATAGACTGATAAGCAAACACGTTCACTGCTTACAGCGGAAGGGAGTAGAGATTGAGCTCCCTGACATGGCGAAGAGTGCAGTGAAATCCTCAACGTCATATGCTCTTGCGTCTTCCGAAACGAACGTGGATTTTCCACAACCGGGTGTGCCCACGACAGCGATAGAGATCTCCTTTGGGAACAACTACATCGTCTCAGTTTCGCTTGGTGTTGACTGATTTAATCGACTTCTCACCATTGAATCAGCCAGTAGCCCTCTACCTCCAGAATTGACCTGCAACCCAAGGCTACCGCTCCTAACGCGACCAGACATGACGTCGGTGAGGGAGGAATGCCTTGGGAAGGATTGAAGTGATGTAGTGGAATGCAATCGGCGAGTGTCATCGCGAAGGATGAGCTGGGGAAGTTGGTTTGGGGTGTTGTTCGCCGGGACGGCTGGCAGTTGGTTGCGGGCAGGGAGCTTGAGGTCACCGGGGCGACGGGACTGCCTGGCCTGCTCTTTGCCTTTCACTGAGCCTCTTCTGCTTTTATCGGTGACCTTTTTGAGAGGGTGCCAGGACTGGGATTCAAAGGCTTGCTCGACGGCAGAATCATGACTGTCGCTCCTGGCACTCATACTTACGCCACGGGTCCGAACGTACAATGGGACGGTTTCTGTGCCATGACGACGTGCTGAATCGACAGACAACTCGGTCCTGCGAGTTGCGGATGGAGGAGGCCGCGAAGTAGATGTGGCGGACGAGCTGTCCCATTCGTAGATGATGAAGGAATCGGCAGAGACGGACTTGCGGAGATTTTGTTGCGGGGGATGATGTGTGGGGTCGTCGTCGTTCTCGTCGGGCATCTGTATGGGGGGGAGAGTCGGGATGGCGGGCAATGAGAGAGGCGTCGAGCTGGAAGTCGGGGTCGACATGGGCAGATTCAGATGGGGATCATGGACAACGGCGAGCGTGAAAGCAAACAAATCACACTAGTCTCTTTTCCGACGTTGTTCTCGACGGCGGAGACGTGTGAGCGACCTTTTCGAATAATGTCAACATTGCAGGCGCCCATTGCTTCCTTTATCTACTACTTCCCATGTCCACCAGCAGCCCCAGTGTCTTGCTCGTCGTCAGCGGTTTCTTACTCTATCTACCCTCACCGAGCCACTCATCTTTCCTATCAGAACGACGATGGCCCACCAGGTGCAGAGTCACCTTATATCTTTAGTCTTTATCGGCACCTTACCAACCGTCTGAGTCAGTGAGTATCCATATGTCCGTGACAACCTCCCAAATCGCCCCTCTCTGTAGAATGGAGCGTACGGGTCGTCATACCAAGTTCCCAGAAGTCTTGGATAGGTTAGTGCGACGTGTCCGTCTTCGATCAACCTCGAGCTCACCACCAAACATGCAGGAAAATCATACCATATCACCGAAGTAACCCGAGGGAGATTCTTTTATCCAAGAGAACCAGGTAGTTCTGTCCCCATGCCTCCAACCACACCTCTCATCTCTCTGCAGACGGCATGGAGGGTGAAACGTCGGATATCCCCAGACCATTAAAAGAACAAGAGATTGCAGAGTGGATCCTGCTGGATGGTGTGCGATCGCTATCGATTTGGCTCGTACCATCAGCTCATATGGCGTAATGAATCTCTCAAGACGCCTGCAACCTGTACAAATGTTGCTCTCCACAATCTATACCCCGGGGAAATCGATCTCGTAGTACGTGCATGACCATCACACTTGTCATATTTTGGTCAATTCCATTTAGATTTCAGGACCAAACTTTGGTAGGAATACATCTGGTTGGTAACTAGTTCTTTCCGCAGAAAGCGGGTTCATAATAGTTTTATAGCCGCGTTTTCCATCTCATCGGGTACTGTCGGTGCAGCAATGTCTGCCGCACTCTCTCGCACACGTGCTGTAGCGATCTCGTATGGCAATGTGCTCCATCCCACACCCATCAGCTTGTATGAACCTGCCCATAACCTTTCCATCCGTATCGTGGAGTATCTATGGACAAATTGGGGAAAAGACCCGGATGGAACACGCGACGGCGAGGTTGACTTGTACAACGTGAACCTTCCGATGATTCATGAGCTTGCGGACCCTGAAGGTTTGCAAGTATTCTGGACACGAATGTGGCGTAACTCGTATGGCCGCCTCTTCAAACGTGTTCCACCTCAGAAGGAGGTGCCTACAGACAACACTGCATCTCCTAGCGGACTTATCCCCGCAGACAACGCAGCCCAGGCGGAAGCTCACCTCGCGTTCCGATTTGCTCCTGACATCCAGCCACTTATCCATCCAGATCTGTCGACTGTACCTGTAGGGACAGATGGTTGGGCCTTTGCAATGGGGCATGCTAGTGTTACTCCCTTGAAATCTGTTTTCGCTGAGGTGGATTTCCAAGACACGGAAGGCCCACGAAAGGTGGAGTTATAGTACGAGTTTAACTCTCTAAATCAGGAAGGGTATGTCAAACTACATTTAGTGCGGCGTCGCCATCATGCATGCAATAATGACCATAATTTAGGATATGGTTGTTTCAAGGGACTAGAGCAATAATAGCAAGACCTGCATGGTAGCTAGAGCGGCTGCAATGCACAGAGCTGGCAGCAGGTGAACGGAGCACCGTGACGGTGAATTTGAGGAGTTACTGGACAGAGTTGCTGATTTGTAGACTTTGAGGGAATTGATGATCCATGATGCGTTCTGCAAACGATTCCTTTGAACTTGAAAAATTCAGGTGCGAGCGTGGCACGTACCACAAAGTTTGACGGGTTCATCAATATCCCGGTACAAGTCCCGGGGCACCCAGAAGTAGAATAGGAATTACCAGCCCAGTCACCTTGTTCGTACAGATCAGCGAAGGACCCACCCTGGCGTGCTCGGGAGCCTTACCACAGAATGTGATATCTAGAGCTAAAGTGAGCTTGAAAGGTATGGACGAGTTTGAAAGACGTACCAAAGACAATCGAGTGGTTGGCGAAGTATTTCGAAATATTGCAATTCGTTGAAGCGAGTGCCGCTACAGGTTCCCCCCAGTTCGACGGGTTTGGTAAACCCTGAGTGATGTCTTGGGGAATAGCAGCACGATAAAATGACCCTGAGTCAAGGTCAGACCTCAGTGGCAGATAGACTGCTGTGAACTGACAAACGGAAATTCCGCTGGAATCCCATTTCATCGCAAATACGCCACCACCTTGCGAATCAAAGTATGGACCGTACGATGCTCTGCTCCATTCTGTGATCCCGCAGCCAGCATTATTGTTGGCGAGAGCATCGCACTGTAAGTTGTCTACGCCATTAGTCTGCTGGGTAACATCAGTGCACCTGAGTAACCCGCGCCAATTGTGGCTACCTACAACGATTGTACCAGTGAAATTAGTCGTGGTCGTTAAGTTGCACCCTTCGTGAACCTCAGAAAACAACATCCTTGTTTTCAACAACCATACCTGGAGCAGTGTGCCATGTAACTTGGTTGTGCTCGTTGTCGTGTACACCCTCAATGATGTCTATTTCGCCGTTCTTCAGCAGAGTCAACAGAACCGCCCAACATGGCAAGGCGGCCTACGCACCTGTGGCCAAACACCATTTCCCAAAGTCCTAGTAGGAGTACGATGTCAGGAGGGCACTAGGGGGATGCTTATCAAGAAAACAAAATATACCAAAATGCAGGCCATACACCTATAAGACAGGTCTCAGGAAGCACGCATGAGCTGGATAAACCGCGCACCACATCCCCAGGGTGCCATGTCCAGGTCCAACACGAAAAGGCCAGTATTGTACGTGGCTTGGCTAGATATACGCACACTAAGGTGGCCCGATAAGAGAACATTGTAACCAGCTTTTGTGGATGGTTACCTGCCACGGTTCACGCCCTCCGGAAGCCAAGTGGTATTGTCGCCCTTCATAATAACTTTGTTGTTAGAAGTTACATACGCCAAGCCATCGGCGAATGCAGTCTGTTGATTGGCAAAGCTGGGAACGCTTTGTTTCATACTACAGACTTGTGCGTGCTCAGACTCACGTTACTAGGCCGCTGCAAGGGGTGCGAGTCAGTACTAGTAAATTCACGAGGAAGGTTGCGCGCGAACTTGGTAGGATCTACGCCGGTGTAGAAGTTAAAGGTACTACGCAACTCGATTAGTATGTGACAACTCGACCGAGTAGTATATGTCGACACACTCGAAGAAACTCGGGCCTTCATACGTGTCTTGGATCACCCACAACGTTGTGTTCTCAGCGCTGGCACGCTTGGAGGGACCTATGTTTGGTCTTCCGACCCCAGAGGGAGGAAAAAGGATATGCATGAGACTCCCATACGCCAGTGGTATCATGGAAAAGGTACGCAGAAGTAAACAGAACGAGGATCCATTCATGACCAGGGGGTATCGCATTTCGTGGTAGGTTTAGAAGGTGGTGTTGGTTTCCCGCTACTCTTACGAGAGATCCGACAGACCACACCGACTGTCGTAATTTCGGACGTACACGCGAAGAACACGAGGCGACTGAGCTCCACTTGGACTCCAAACCAATTGTTTTCACGCTCCATGGTACTCAAGTAGAAGGCTCATACGAATGCGACACATGGCAGGGTTTTTTTTCATAAAGTTTGAAGGGCATACACATAAACGCAAAACGCGAGGCAGTAAGGCATTGGTGCACGGAATCACCGGTAGCGACGAAGACTGAGGGTGTTGTGCTTCTTCCAAGTTGAACGAGCCGGCGTATGGTTGTAGCGATGACCCTTGCCCAGCCCGCGGTTCTGCATGACCAAAGTATGAGTAGATGTTTCTCTTAATAGATGCCTAGTACGAACCTGTTTTCCGATGCTGGTAAGTCCACGAGCTTCACGTCGCTTGTGCACCGGCTTCGTGATCCAATTGATGCGAGGGTCCCTACGAATCTAAACCGAGGGCTCAGCGTTACGGCGGGAAGGATTACACGTGCCCTTACCGCCTTGTGACTTGGATCTACAAGAATTACCTCGTAGTATTTGTAAACACCATCTTGATTGATCCAGTACGAGTTCAAGACGCGCAAGTTGCCACAACGGCGGCCAACGCGTTCCTCAGCGACACTCCTTAAACCCCGCTGGAACTTGAGATGATTCACACCCTGACGAACGGGCTTGCCATAGGTAGCACCTAATGAACATTCTGAGCCACCACGAAGTCACAAAAGATGAAAGAGCTTTACCTTTCGGCACTGGCTTCTTACGGTTACCCCGCCTGACACGAACACGATAGATAACATAACCTTGCTTGGCCTTGTAGCCCAAACGACGCGCCTTGTCCGGACGAGACGGGCGGGATGCTCGGTGGATAACATTCAACTGACGGTATTCCCAGCATCTATATCCAGAATCAACGGTGGACGGATCCCCTTCCGTTGAACTCACCGAACACGAAGAAGAAATCGCAGTACATCAGACTGTTTTTTCTTGTACAATTCGCTGATGTACTTGTATGCACCCATCTTGAGGCTGAATGAGAAAAAGTGAGCATGGGATTCCGGTCATCCGACTGAATGCAATGACATCCACCTCCACCGTTGGTTTCTGACACTCGGAGTTGGCCTTAAGAGAACTGTGTGTTTGTGTCATGCATTCAGCGGCCAGATGCACAGGAACTTACGTCCTAGGGTTTTTGACACGACAGCGACGAGGACGACTGGGTTCAGCAAGAACAGATTCAGAGTCTCCCGGCAATCGCCGGCGTAGCGGGAGTTGCCGATAGTAGCTACCTCCAATTTCGACAACAATAAGCAAACCATCCTTTGGTTGTCAAGGCCGCTCGAGTACTTAAGTGCTTGCGTGTTGACTAGGTTCTCAATATACTCTGCATCCACCTTCTACGCCTCCTCCGAAAGTGTACCCGGATATGACTTGGTGGGGTATCGATGATCTTCGCGGCTACATGAAAGATGCTGTACTCCCTGAACTGAAATACGGAGCTGATGTCCCAGCCCTCCCCCCATCCGGGCACAAAAGCCATCGCAACACACTTTCCACAAGGTTTAGGAAAGAAAGGCACCTTACCTCGATTCAATGTTTAGACGATACATTTGATAACTTGGTCAACAATTGTCAGCCTCGATCCTTGTCCAGTATGCAATGCGTACTGACATCATTTAGGGATCACGGTAAATGTACCAGATACTTCCCTTGGCTTAAGCTTGAAGGATCAGGATGAACGAACCGGGGAGATTTTGACTGTGCCATCAGCTCGGAGATTCAGAATAGGTTCAACTCTACCCGCTCCAGTGACAGAGTTCAATCGGTACGTCGAGCCCGCTCTCATACTCGTATGGTTCTCTGAGATTGCCATCTAGGCTGTGGGCTTGGATTGATCATTTCCCCTTGAGGACTGTACAACGTATACTACATATTCTTTACCCCCAGAGCAAGGATTGGGGCTTCGTGTCAGAAACGCAATCACACTACGACGATCAAATCTTCAAAGAATTCTACTTTACCCACACAGGCTGTCCGTCAACGGTAGAGATCGCTTCGAACTCCGTGCTTGTTGCCTGTCAACCTCCATGGGTGCTCTCTAGCGAAGATATGTGGCAATTTACCGAATTGCAATCCGTAAGTGGTGACCAACATTTCGGGGAACAAAAGACTGACAATCACAGCTGCCCGCTGGCAACACCCGCTTGAGAGGAAAAGAGCGTCTTTGGTGCAAGGTTCACAACTAGCCTTGACTTGTTGATGAAGCTCACTCGCCTTAGCTTTGGGACTCGTGTGTCCGCAAACAGTGTTTCTACTTTATCGTAACCTCTTATCAACAGTGGTCGTTCGGAGTCTTTTCTGACGGTAGTGTGCACACATTCGTCTTCGTTTCCTTACCAAGATAATCGCCAGGATGGACCAAGGCCTATATTTCTCCGCCGTTCGATGCTCGGACAAGGCAGCCCACTGTCTTGCACGCCATCTTATATTGGCTAGCCTCTGCACTCGACATCGACGATGGTTACTCTCCCCCGAGCGTAAGCAGCATCCATATTGGTCAAAAATAGTCTTGCTTCATCTGGACGTTTACAATGCAGTTGCCGGAGCCAGTTGGATACGTGATGGCCCAGTTTGACTTACCACCGTCTGAAACTTGTGGTTCGGATACCATCCAAGAATCTTCATCAAGCTGGGCAGGGCAGAGCGATGGTGCAGCTATTTCCAATCAATGCCCATCGTCAGACTTAGTTTCTATTACAGAATTTTCTCCGTCTGCCCGCGCAGATGCGTATGCTTCATTAAGCAAGTGCGAAAAAGAGGATGAAGAAAGTTCGGTGTTGGAGCCGTATATCAAGCCAAGGGACCCAGCCGAGACCCGGCGGATGGTTGAACAATGGCGCGCTACCCTACCAATTACGCGTGTTGTACGGAGATGGGGGAAAAGAATGGATGCGAAAGCATCTTGCAATCCACTCCCCAAGTCGGAACTCGACATGGTATCCCCATTATCAGTCGATCTTTTAAAGGATGCAGCCTCTACTATTGCGTCTTCTGATTGTACGGAAATTGGGATCAACAAAGGTCACTGGCTAGTGAGCATCAAGCGAAAGTAGCATTAAATAGATAGACTCTGCCGATGTGCCCAACTACATGTATTGTGAGCTCCGTATACCCCTCTCTTCCTTTGAGCGCAATCGCAAATATGCAGTACCCAAGAATAACACCCACGCAGCGCATATGAGCATGGCCGAAAGCCAGGCGTAGAGGCGGCCCCGACGTTTTTCGGTCCACCTACGAACGTTATGGGTAGGGTCCCCGTTAATCCTGTCCTCGGGCGATAAAAGAGGCGCCCGCTCGACTACTAGGTCTTCTGGACAATATGGTTCTCTGTCTCTTCCCCGTCGGCACTCATTAAGGTAAATCAGTCCCTGCAGACTGGCTAGTTGTAAAACATTGAAAAACAAGAAGGCAAAGAGAAGATGTTGTATTGCAACCGCATCATCTCGCCCTGGAAGCTTTGATCCTGGGGTATCGTTGTCGAGCAAAATTCCGGCAAGCGTTTGAAATATAGTGGACCCGGTGTTCTCCAACTGTCGGATGAAAGGCGATGATCATCTAGGTTTCGTGACGCTTCACAGAACTACTCACAGCCTTGTGTACACTGAGGGTTGTAGAAACATATTTCAGGGGAACGATCGTGGGAACGATGACCACCAATAGGACTGTGCTCAGGTCAGCAGTGTCTGGGACGACTGATCATGGAAATGCCTACGAGGAGAAAATCCTACAGCACTAGCAAAGGACACAATTCCAGGTAAGGGGGTCTTTGTCCACTGCGGTGGCATTGCCAACCATGCATAGCAGAACATGGTCAGAAGAGAAGAAACCATAAACATCCGTGTAGTGGCTCTTGAGTCATTTATGCGATCCACCAAGTACCCGCACTAACTCACTACATTCAGTCAGATCCCAAAGCTGTTGCTAGGTAACTTACCGCAGGATACAGAATCATGCTGCCAGCAAGAAGGTATGATGCCTGTATACTAGCAGTTGCTTCGCTTAAATCGTATCGTTTCTCGAGCACGTTCCTGGAGGAGAGGTGAACAAAATCACGAGGAATTACGTCGTTCTTACGCAGCTAGATGAGTAAACGGCGACCATAACATTCCACAAAGCACGTTCAGGCCGATATAGCTTATTAATAGTTAACAAAGGAACAAAGTGGAACTTAGGATGGACTCACGCCCAAAAAATATCTCCGAGTAATGGAACGTCCTTCAGACTCACACGGCGCTTTTTTGCTACATTTTCGAGAGCCGTCGCCTCCGAAATACTGCACACACGGCGCCGCCGAGCCTCGTGTCGAATCTCGGAAGCTTCGAGAACCGTTCCGGATCCTCTGATCAACCAGTGGGATGCAAACATGTAGACGAGATTGATGGTGAAAGAAAATCCCGTCATTGCCGTCGAAACGTAAAATGGTGCATGCCGGCCAAAAGCGACAGAGAGAGGATAGGAAGTGCGTGCAGATAAGAACGAGGCGCATTTTCCAGCGACGAGACCTATGGCCATCGATATGCCTAATCCATGCGAATGGAAAAACCGCACGATGATTGCTTCTTGGACAACTGCGAGTGGACTGATACCAAAGCCAAAGATAAATAAGCCGAATGTCATCAGACGAACGTTCTGCTGTATCTCTCCAAAAAGGAGGAGCACCTGACCTTTGCTGATTATGAGACATGGACATAACCGTGCGGACTGGGGCTTACCAAAGAAAACCACTCCGGTCGCAAAAATGCTGGCAAGGGTGGTACCGAGTCTGACGGCCAACATCCCGCCAACAAGCGGTGTCCAGGTGCCGTTTAAGCTGTAAGCTGAAATCAAGAGACTGAATTCAGTGTTGGAAGTCCCAAGCTCTCGAGAGAGCCTGGACTTGAGAGGCCCAAGAGTGTACGATGCACTGTTCAGAGGTAAGCCCAAAGTCTTCACGAGGATAAGTGACAAACTAGTGGCTTCCGATGCTCAGGGAGCAAGCACAAAGAAGTGCAAGGGTCCGTACGAAGATTGCTCTAGCGGGAGATATAACTTGGTCATTTGGGGAATATTCACTGCTGCATTGGGTGGAGGTAGTGTGGAGTTGGTCCCCGTCGTCCCTAAGATACAACTCGGAAGGGTTTTCAGCCCATAATCCGTCAGTTTCATCGGTACTTGGAGAAGGCTCTCGTGTCATCGAGCTCTGCGGGTGGCAGTCAGAGAGTCGTGGTCCTTATCAGATAATTGCGACTCCCACGGCCTTTGTAATCTGGGATTCAAAACAATCAGTTGCACGTGATAACAAGAAAACCAGACAGAGTCACCCAATTCCGAGTCCACCCATGGACCCAGGGAGCGGCGATGCAGTACGCAACGGATCAGGATCACAATACGAGAGAACGGGCATGAGGTTGTGGTGAGGAAGCACTGGAGAGGTGGCGAGACCTCTAACCGTGACAATTCTCGAATGGGTACTAGTGTTTGACAAGATGGGCTCGAGCCGGTGAGCGTCACCCGGGCTACCTTCACTGTACAAACTCTAATTGAAGGAAAATGAAAGACACTACGAGCCACGTAACTTCGACGACTCGTATAACGGTAATGCGAGTGCCAAGCGCTCTAGATATACGACCCTCTCGCTCTCAACATTTGGAAGGGAATAACTGATCCACAGCGATGGTGTGTATACGCGTCTCTGACACTAGGTGCACTCTCGACAAACTTCCGAACCACTACACATAGAAGCTAGAGTGCTGTTTGCCACATTCCAACCGATAGTCAATCCTCGTGTCTTCAGTCATACTAATCTGTGAGATTCACTCACATAGCTCCGCTTGCTCGTCCGCAACCACATACACGTTGCCAGTAGTGTTAGCGCACACAATCCAAATTCCACCCAACCCACCGCTTCCACGGTGAGCGTCTCTCTGCAACTGGCGATGCTGCTCAGACCTTGAGGTTGAAAGCATGGCGAATTCGGGTCCACGAACCCAGAGGAACCTGATATCCAATTGCAGTCGCCTCCTGCTCGCGTACCATGCATCATGCCTGCAGAAACTCCCTGTAGAAAAACAACATTGTCAGTCCTCGGCCAATGCACCATACATAGCATGTGCACTTGCCCATAGCACTGTGGTTATAACCAGCCAAATGATGGAGCTTGCTATGCTGGCGAGGAAGTGTATTGCACCATCCACAATCCAAAGCAGGTAAGCAGTGCCAAACATTGTCGTCCAAACAGCATTGAACTCGAAAAATATGATTCTATCCTAGGGCGTCAGAGATTTACGACCCTACTCCGAGGCACGTACAATGAATGGTAGCGAGCACTAGGCCAGTTATGCTCCTCGTTTCCGGTACTGATCAAGAAAGCCGTGAGCCCAAGCTCAGCCATCGCACAGATTGTGATGAGAACGAAAAGGAATGGGTGATAATGGGTTTTGATGTAAGGCATTCGTTAAAATCTTTGGGAAGAATCAAGTCAAAGCCAAAGCGAAAGTGAGAACTCAAGTTATTGAAGGCCTCGTGCATCGTGGTACGGTCGTGACGTCCATGCGAGATACACGAGGCAATTGTCCACAGACCATTACCTGGAGTGCGTTATTCATGTGTGGCACCGCCGTGAACGGAGACCGGGACCACTTTCACGTTGAGTCAGTGGTGGCAACACGCGCACTCGGCACGTCATGAATAGCTGTACGCGTCGCCAAAAGAAATCGCGCTAGTCATTATAACGGACGACGATATACTGCCATTATTGTTCGTATTCATGGTCGCAAATTACAATTTCAATGCAAGTCTCGCGAGGTTGAGAGCACCTTCTCGCGTTTTGTTCCCTGTCATTTCGGAATTAGATATGCGAGAACCACAAACTGAGTATACAACCACAACTTGCCCCCTATAAACCCTGAGGCGTGCACAAAGATACAGCCATCGATTCCTGTCAACTTGGATAAATCGGCATCCCGGTGTCCCCTCCATTCCTCCGGAAGTGCCT
>JBBPTZ010000613.1:0-17723 GCA_038094315.1 Phylloporus cf. tubipes
AGTCACTGAGGTGTTCGAGAACGAGGAAACATTGTCTATGGTCCGATGCGAGATTATGTAATACGTATAGCCACTAACCGTTTGAACTCGACATAACTCCTACACTTTCTACCCACAATCATCTCAGAAACTAACCTCCCTGCAGTCGAAGATCACCTTCGCACACTCACTGCTGCATGAAACGAGGCACTAGCTGCCCATGAACTCGCCCGTCAAACCATGAAAGCTCGGAATTTCTGTAGCTTCACCCCCTTTGTCAAAGGTGACAAAGTCTGGCTCGAGGCCAGAAACCTCAAATGGTCCATTGCGAACCCCAAATTCACTCCCAAACATGAAGGTCCCTTCACAATCACTGCTGTCCTATCCCCCATAACATACCAACTCCGACTTCCTCAAACATGGAAGATCCACAACGTGTTCCACACTTCTCTGTTATCGCCCTATTGCGAAAACAATGTACACGGCTGGAACTTCCCTCAGCCACCCCCAGAACTAATAGAAGGCAAAGAACACTTTGAAATAGAATGCATCATACAACATCGCGGCCACCCATCGGCACGCCACTATCTGATCCACTGGAAAGGATACTCCATGGAAGAAGACTCCTGGCTCCCCGAAATGGAACTTCAATCGGCCCTCAAAATCCTTGCCACCTATAAGAAGTCCCACCGCTCTGCATTTTTCCCCAAACGCAAATAACTCACCCACTTCAAACACCACCATGTCTGCCCCTCCCGCTTACTCCTCTGCCTCCGACCTCGCCAACATCACCATCCCCGTCTTTGGTTGTCGCTTGACCGACATCTCTGAGGACAACAACATCCTCCTTTCTCTCATGCTCTCTGACCCCGGCTACGCCCTCCACCTCAACCAAGTCCTAGACACCAACTCTCCCCTTGATTGGCTGGTCCGCGCTCACAGCCACACCTTGGCACTTGAAGCCTTCCTTGATTACGCTCTATCCCTGACCGAAGAATCCTCCATCCCCAACATGGCCCTAGCTGTGACCATTGCTCACACCAACCTAGCGCAACTCAAGAATCACGTCATCACTGCGCTAAACCAGCTATCCATGATAAGTCTTTGTAGGGACATTGACCAAGTACTTCAAGCCTGCTCCTCTGCCTCCGTCACCCTTCCCTCGCCCCCTGGCCTTCCTCTCCCCATACGCCCACCCCACCCCCACACACCATACCCCACCACCCCCTCTGCATCCTCTGGACCCCTCACTGAGGCAGAACTTGCTGCCTGTCAAGCCACCGACCCCTGTCCTCACCCGAACCCGGAACTTCCTGAACTCATGCATACCCAAACCAACCCCATCCTTCCTCGCTCCCATGCCCGTTTTGAAGACACGTGTTTCCTGTGTCATCGTCTAGGTCATCAAAGGAAGGATTGCCAACTCTATCAATGCCCCCACTGTGTCGCCTGGGCCCCAGGACACCCCCAAAGTTGTTGCCCTCTCCATTGTTGCCCAAACCGCCATACCTCCCACTTATCCTCTTCGTCTTCCTCCAACCGTCACTCTCACCACACATCTCTTGGTTCCACCCTCCCTGTCCATCCAGAACCATCCGACACTGGAGCAACCGTCACCCCCTTTACCTTCCTCCCTGAGCTAGGGCTGACCTCAGCTGAAACCCATAGGCTGTTAGGTCAACGACCTCCCACTCCCCCTTTTGCCCCCCAATCCTTGGAAGACCTCGAAGACAACACAGCTGACCCCATCTCCGACTATGGTAACTATCACGACTTCCATGACGCGGAAGCTAACGCAAACATGTGCGGTTCCCCCGGAGGACGAGATCTTGACGATTTCTAATAGTTCTTGTGGCTACTTTGGACATAACAGGGGGGTAATGTTACGATTTGCCCCTTTTTCTTATCTTCTTCCCACGGACACCATTCCTTTTCCTCCACGATGACTTACTTCTCGCACATCAGCCGATTACTCATCACTTGCTAGTCATCGTTTCCTTCCACCCAGTAGCATTTCTTTCTCTTCCTTAGTCATACTTCTTCGACATTGTTCCACAATGTTCCTTTCCTATCTTGACGATAGTTTCCTTTCTTATTCCTGGTCCGTGCGCATTCCTTTTTCCCTTAAATACCGGTCGCACGCACACATGTAACCTAAGCTATTTCTACTTGACAATACATCGAGTTGATTGCCTACTTCGAGTTTGTCTCGTTGTTCACCTAGCCGTCCTCCTCGACTACCCTTCTCAACAACACTTCGATGTTCTCTCGCTCCACTCTAGTCAGGCTTATGCCTCTAGTCTTCTCCACGTCCAGTCAAGCCTACGCTTCTGACGACATCGTCTAGTCAGTCAAGTCTACGCTTGACCCGGGTAGGGGCAAGCATAACAGGAGTGAGATGAGTTTGTGTTATGATTCCTTTCTTTTCCCATTTACGCTTGTCATCCGTGTACCACTTAGCCCTTCCTAGCGATACGTTGGATGCTCATCTCCTTTCAGCTGGTTACTATGATATCCAACCCCTTATCTTCTAGTAGCCATTTACGCACTAACTGGCTTTTTTCCATTCACTTATGCTTATCTCTTATCTTAGATGCTTTGATGAATGTTCTACAACATTCCATGACTTTCCATTCTCACTTATGTCATCCTCATTTCCTCTTAGTATATAAACCCATCCATCCTATATTATAGCTTTTCATGCTTGTCTTTCCTAAACTACCACCTGGAATCCAAGCCCCTTTGCCTTGACCCTTAGCCACACTAAGGCCTTGTCCCCTCTTAGTCTTAAGCCTACTATCAAGTGGCTTCTGTATTGTTTCGACCGTTGTCATTGTGCAATACCCCTTTGCTCCTTGACACCTCGGTGCCCCGAGGTCACCTCATCTCCCTATAAATTGCAACAGACACACATCACTAGGAATTCCCTAGAACTCTCACCTCTTCATCCTTTGTACTCCAGGCCTTTTAGGACTACGTTAGCCCCTCCCCAGGTCTATTGTAACAGTTTGCTGCCTTATTGGACTGCTTCATGAAGCATGCTGAATATGTACCTGATGCTGAAAGTGGCACAAATGGCTTCAATCTGCACTGACCAGTTGTTCTGCTCAGCAAGTTCAAGATACTCACCTAAGTACCAGTTGACAATATGACCATGAAGGAAGTAGTTTAATGTATGGCAACTAAATGAGTAGCCATGATTCAGTTTCATGCCAGCATTTACTAGTTCTCTGGAATAAGTAAGCCTTGTGATATAGGACATCACTGTATAACAACTTACAGGCAGAGCTTGCAAATCATGTCATCCAGTTTTGATTTCTTGAAAAAATGATGAACATTGGCAGACATTTGTGGTTGTGATTTGGAGGTACCACTGTGGGTGACAATCCTGGTAGTTGCATTTGGGGCTGTCCTCAAGGCCAATGGAAGGGTGTTTGTATCATTGCAGATGGGATTTGAAGCAGTCTGGGCACTGGGTGCAACTGATAGTGGTGCAGGGTTGCTTGAGTTGCTGGGCACAGTGAAGGGGGTCACTAGCACATGTTCAACTGGTTTGGCTGCTGCATCTTCACTCTCTTCGCTGATATTGCTGATGTCAATGAACTCACTGTCCACTGCAGCATCATGGAACTGAGCAGGCAGACAGTGGCTGCACACTCTCCTGCTTCTTACTGTGGTAGAAGCTTTGGTGCTGGTGAGAGGACTATCCTGAGCATTTGACTGTTGTAGACACATGCATAGTGTGTTAGAGATTGGTCAACTTTACTAGCCATGAACTCACAGTGGTGGGGCCTATAGGGACAGTTGCTTGTCAGTGACCTTGGTGACCACCATGGTGACTTGGAGGGGCAGCAGTAGCCATTGCAGGTTGCAAGTGAGTAAAGGGTCACCTTTATAGTCTTGTGTAGTCATTTTGATTATTTAGTTAGCAGTGACTAAAGGCTGGAGTGGAGTAATGCATATGTGTCTATTATAAATGAGTTGGAGAATCATACAAAGTAATAGCTAACTCATACATAAAACAAGCAGTGGCTCAGAAAAGTACATGCAAGAACAGTTATAACATTGAGGGTGGAAAGATGACTCACACAACTTGCAAGAGAACCTGTTCTTGGACACTCAATTCAGACATAACTCTCTCATCTCTTCACATGGAGTCTTCCATTGGCAACTGATCAGATGATCTGAGCAACTTGGAGAAGAGTGTGTAAGCAAACATCAAGAAATGTTGCAGTTTGAGATGGAGGTCTGTGGGCCATCAGGGTTGCAGCTTACTTCAATGGTTACACATCACAAGATGTAGTTCACAAAGACTTGCGATTGACCACTTCTGTGGCACCAGTAAGGGAATGCTTCTTACCACAAAGGACTTTATCCTCAAGCCACCATTGGTACTGCTGATGAGTGGTGACCTTCAAACCTGCAAGCATGTTTCCTTGAAATATGGTCCATTGTATTTTCAGTGATATCTTGCTTTGGGTGATCATGTCAGCAGCAGTAGAATCCAAGGTGTGGTAAAGTACATCAAGAAGTCAACAATGGCATGTTTCACCATAGATAGGCTCTTTTCTAGCATGGCATCAACAGTGTTCATCTCAATTTGAGGAAAAAGTAGCTGATCATTGATCAGCCAAAAGAATACATAAATTGCTGAGTACTTACTCCATATGCAATGCATGAGACATCTGTGGTACTAAGGTCAATTGGGCCTGCTTCTAATGCCCTGACCCATATGGTGTAACTAATGTTCTGGATGTGATACCACATATGCCCCTTGACAGTAATTGGGTCACCAAGTCACAGACATTGTTCTGCATTTGGACGTTCAGCCAGGAAATTGCTTTGCAAAAGAACTTTCCCAACATTCCAAAAATACATCCATGCATCAGAACCCTTCTCAGGTGCACTGTAGATAACTGCTTCTTTAATGACAACCAAAATAATGCAAATGATGTGGGGGAGCTCTTCAATATATTTTTGCAGCTTGTGGAGGGCATGGGACTTTCTTTCAGAGAAGGTACATTTGCCAATGAGTATATATTGAGAATGGTGGTCAGTAACAGTATCCATCAAGAACACCATGAGGTTCAGTATCAATGAAGAGCCATCAACCATGACCAGGTGGTTCTTATGCAGGCTTACATGGATGACATCCTTATCATGAGAAATACTGTGCAAAGCAACTGTGAAAGTGAGGTTTAAGTCATTAAAGGGTACCTCATGAGTAGGGCTTAGCATCTTGATGATTATACAATGAAGGTTTGCTTCATAGAATAGCTTGTGGAACCATCAAATGGAACTTATCAACATGCCATAAGAGCTGCTATTAACAAGAAAGAACCATACTGTGTGGAGGGAGATATTATAGACTTTCCCTCAATAACACACACAATAGTCTCATATTCATCTGGGCCAACATCATAAAAAATCTAATAACAAAGAGGATAAGTGATGACAGTTGATGGAAAACATAGGATACTACCTTTACCAGTTCTTCAGAATCACCACTTGAGATATAATCAAGAATACATGCACATAAATCTTAAAAGGATGATTAGTAAGACTCTATCAATAGGTGACAATTGCTGGGATTCAAAGGTAAAGGCTGGACATACCTTTGTTGAGAGTCTCAAAGGCTTCAAATCCAGCTGCTTCCTTGAGAATGGGACTCCAGTGATTGGAACTGATCAGTTGATCTAAGTTTTGAATGGTGGAAGATGTAGTATCTTGCATAGTGATGGCTGAGTTCTGAAGTTGTTTGTGCAAGGTTAGCAGATTAGTTTAGCTACAATAATTAGGTGGATGCAGTTCACCAACAGAACTTCAGGGAACAATATTGAATGAGCAAGTTTGGTTATCTTAATGTTGCATAGGGTCTGAGTTGTGTTATGGGCCTTGAGACTTGGAAATGCCAAAAATGACCTGCATGCCAGAATACTTTGGTGATACTTGTAGCAATTGCTGCAACTTTTGGTTAACATGATTGTAGTTGGCATGGTTGATATTATTTAGGGCAGTTACCTAGTGGTGCCACTGTGATGGAGGAGGGCTTGAGGATAGAGTCACAGATACATACTGTAAAGCTGTGCTGCTGTCAGACTGCCTAGAACAAGTCCATGCATGGATGTAAATTGTCAAGTTCAGGAAAGAGAACTCACTGGAAAGAGAGATATACAAGTGGACCATACAATGGAATGTCTTCAGCAATTTCATACTCTTCTAAGGTGCCATCAGCTATTGTTTGGGTAGACAGAAGGTTCAGTCTCAAGGAATTGCTCAGTGTTAGCTCACATGGTATGTAGAGATTTTTTGATTATCTACAACTACTCTGTTGTATTGACAACTTCCACTGAAATAATTTACTTTAGCAGCTGTGTATCACATGCAGGATCTCACCAATAGCCAAGAGATTGCAGTGAAGCTGGAACACAATATCTGGAGTCCCTCATCCCTGGAGCATGAGTACAAAATCTTGAAGGTTCTTCAAGACAGTATTGGATTTCCACAGCTGGTGTGGTTTGGCAGGGAATCAACCTACCATGCCCTTGTTTTCAGTAGTGTGGTGACACCTTTGTGCGATATACTTAGGTCAAAAGGTGGTCTCCTAAACTTGGAAACTGTTTTTGAAGTAGGATGTTAATTGGTGAGCAATGACACTGGTAACTGGCCAGTTGAACTCAAAAGCATATGAACTACCTGACAGATCCATAGGCTCAAGTATCTTCATTTGCAAAACTACATTCACCACGACATCAAGTTGCAAAACATCCTAGTCCAGCAGACAGATCCAAATTACGTCATCTTTCTTATTGACTTCAGCATTGCTACATAGTATCATGAACCTGCTACTTGAACTCACATTTCATGCCAAGGGAACTGTCTGTTTGTTGGTACTCCATTGTTTGCATCAATCAACAATTACCTTGGCATTTAGTCAAGCCACTAGGACAACATTGAATCTCTTGCATACACCATGATATACCTGCTACAAGACTCTCTTCCCTGGTTCAATATCACCAACCTGGCACTTCCAAATAATGCCATTTTGAAGTTAAAGCAAGAGATCTCTGTCAAGAACCTATGCAATGGCCTTTCTCATGCACTTGCCACATTCTTGTGCTATTCCTATTCCCTTGCCTATTTGACAAAACCCAATTACAACTACCTTCAATCATTATTGTCTATGAAGACTTAGCCTGCACATTGCATTTTACCTGAGAAACTCATGATATCTCCAGTAATGGTGATCCAAATGGCATTGCATTATTGTCAAGGTGGAAAAGCTCAAGAGTAAGTGCAATGTATTAGACTACTGTTAAACTCGGATCCTCCTGGGGGAAAGTCCGGAGTGTCAGAGTGTCAGAGATACCGAGGGAGTATGGGTGAGTTAGAGAGGGGTGAGGACTCTTGGCACAGGACTTATGTGTCACACCCTTGTACTTGTGGTCCTCAGAGTCGGAGGTCAAAGGAGAGTCTTAGAGACTCAAGTGCAGGAGATCAGAAGGAAGTTAAATCAATATTTGAACTGAGTAGCTACAGTGTGAATTACAGAGTTTATATACAAACAGAGTTGCACCAGATTCATAAGCCGGAACAGAGGGTTACCAGAGTATTACAAATGTTAGTAAGATGGAACAAGGAAATGAGTAAGATGGGAATATAAACACTGAAGTACTGGAGCTGTGCGAAGCACAGGTCTACGGGAAGGAACAAGAAGCGAGACTAATACTAATGGAGTAAGTGAGAACAAGGATGTACAAAAGAGGAACAGAAATGGTCCGAGGGTCAGGTGACCCAAGGATAGGAGAATAATTCTGGAGTTGGCATGGAGTTGGAGGCTGGAGTTGGACTTGTGAAAAGCAGCATATGACAACTACACTATCTAATTAATGGAACCTCTTATTAGAAAGTGAATCCAAAAGACTGCTGTCCTGCTCAACAACCAGAGACAGGATGTTTTCACACCATATCACAGTAGTTGCCAACAGGCAATATGTCAATGACTATTTTCTATAGCTTTCATGACTTGTAGCTGGTGTTATTACATGGGTATACTATATAGATTACACAATAACTATTGTTTGTGGGGCCTTACTGTTTACACATTGGCTTTGAATCAACCACAACTGACTATGGTCAACTATAGCTGTGGCTACATTCCAAATTAGCTAATGGTCAGCTACACTGGCTAGCTTAGTCAAGCCAAGTCATTTAACAGCAGCCTTTTTAACAAGCTGGCCAATGCTGGGCTGTAGCCATAGAAAGCTATAACTGGCTCATGACTAGCTGAGCCGCAGCAACACTACCTCCACCCATTTTCAATCTTGTGTGAATCCATCCTTCCTGTCTGGTCATCGACAACACAGTCCTGTTGCTCTCAACTGGACACAATGGTCTCACAACTGTTTGTCCTCCTTTATGGCATGCTCTTTACCAACATACAACTTGACAACTTTGCTTCTACCCTCTTCCACTTTCTTGAGCAGATCAAAATCAAAGACCCCAAAAATGCAACTGGATCATAATGGTGATCACAAATATCACATCATGAAATACAGTTGACATGGTGGTGTCCTTCATAGGGTGGGTACCCCCCCTCCTTTTGTATATTTGCCAAATGAAACAACTAGCCTGCTAGGACCAATTGCTTACCAGAGCAAGTAGTAAGCCTTATGCTGAAGTTACTAGTGAGACTAGGAAACTTCAAGAGAACAAGACTAGGGAAAATCCTAGTGCTTACCCTTGGCCTTTATATATCCTTCCTATTATTTACATTCATATATGCTACATCTACAATATCCTATGCCAGTAAACATGAGGAATATGCACATATCTAATAGAACTCCAAGAACTAGGGTGTGCACTAGTATCTGTTGCATAGCCCCAGTATTTCTGAGTCATGTTGACTGGTTATGACTTGTGCTTTATACTCGCCTTCTATATTGGGACAGATGAGTCAGCCATAAGGATTACCATAAGGCACTTATCTGTATTATGCTGCTGCCTTAAGGTTGTGTAGGTTTGCACAGCCATGCACTGCTCAGGTACAGCCAAGCACAGCCATCTTAAACCTACTTAGCACTGCTTTAGCATAGGTATTTGCACAGCCTTGCACTGCTGTGCATTACTTTCATGACTTGCCTTGACTAGTGTTGGCTAAGTCCAATTTGAGACTTGTTAGGTCAGGATAAGTGTAGGTATTGCATAGTAAATGCAATATGGCTTGTAAAATAGCAGGAAAATTAGTGGAAAATAAGGGTAAAATAGGGTGTTCATAACATCAAATGAAACACACCTACACACTTTGAAAAAGATACAGAAGAGAAACAAATGAATGTAAATGACAATGCACTGAAATCCTTTGTCATATGCCACCCTTTGACTAAGTCCAACTCCAAAACTCTGGACTCATCCATCTATGAACTCCAGACATTTCTCTGTGACCTCTGGTCACATAACCTTTGAACCTACCTATAATCCCTTTTGTTCTCTATTGTTTCCTGTCTCCATTCTATATTACCTTTTTAGTATTAGCTCCACTTCTATTTCCCTCTGATAGACCTGTGCATAGCATAGCTCTGGTAATCCAGCATTTCCCTTCCATCTTACTCAGCTCCTTTGTTCCATCTTACTAATGTACATTCCTCCAGCTATACTCTATTTCATTTTACAAATCTGATGCTACTCCATCATATATAAACTCCTGTAATAACAGTGTAGCACTCCAGTTCAAATATCAACTTAGACTCCTCCAAATCCTCTCTTCTCTCACACACTTGAGTTCTTGAACTCTCCTCTGATCCTCTGACCCTCTGACCCTCAAGGACCATGAGTACAAGGACGTGACACATAAGTCCTACATCAAGAGTTCTCACCCCCTCCAAACAACTCCATACCTACCCAGTACTTCCGCTCCGACCTAACTCTGGACCCTTGCCCTTAGAGGACCCAGTCTTAACATCCTTGCCCTTTTAGACTTCACCAATGCTCTCAGATAGCCTGCTGTCTCCAGGTCCTTTGTTACATGGAAGGAGAGACATTGCTTTGTTGATGTTGTGATCACCCTATTTTACCCCTATTTTTGATTAATTTTCCTGGCCTTTTACACACCATACATCTGCAAAATGCACTTTTTAGCTCAGGCTGTAAGACTTTACAGCATATGACAGCATTACTACAGAATTCAACCAAAAACGGCAGATGGTTACAGCAGCTGACAGCACTACAGCCGAGCCATGTGACAAGGCACCCAGTCTCACATCCTGTCATATTATGGCACACCAGCTCAGCAGCACAGTGCAACAGTACTATAGCCAAGCAATGTGATAGACACTCAGCCCCACATATGTCACAGGTAGTCACAGTATGGCACACTGGCTCAATGGCACAGTGCAACAGTGCACAGTGCCAACAGGGACTATAGTAACTACATAGATACTAGTACTAATCATAATTCCTAATTAGCTTACCATCCCTAATGGGCTGGGACTTGTGATTTTTGATGCAAGTCACATTATATAATCAGTTTCATTTTGTGTCACACTCATCACAACAACTTCTCTCCCCACACCCAAATGACTCTGCCTCCACCTCACTGTTTCAAGCCCAACTGCTCATATCCTGCCATTGCCTCACCATTTCAAGCCCAACCACTCATTCCCCACCTTAGCCACTTCATTCAAACCCAACTGCTCATTCCCTGCCATCACCTTGTGTGTTTCTGTATTCCAACAAACACAACAGCATCCTCAGGC
Source organism: Phylloporus cf. tubipes (assembly GCA_038094315.1). Lineage (NCBI taxonomy): Eukaryota > Fungi > Basidiomycota > Agaricomycetes > Boletales > Boletaceae > Phylloporus > Phylloporus cf. tubipes. Next base: position 10,734 of record JBBPTZ010000613.1, read on the forward strand.
CTTACCTGCCATCAGACGAGCACAAAAGCAACATGGGCGACACAATTGCGTGCCACCATGATGACCACTCCACCAACATGGCAGCCGTGGCAACAACTACATCACCACTACCACCATTGCGCCATTGATGGCTGCCAAATGAGCATTGTTGAGTGCCAGATGATGGGCACAAGGGCAATGCCACTGCATGCCACCACATAATGGCAATAATGAGAACCTCACCCTTTTGCCAATGGGGACAGCACAGTGAGGATGGCGGCCACCATACTACAATGACAACAACAACATGACACCCCCACCCTGTTGCCAATGAGGTTGACACAACAGCAGTGGCCACCACATGGCCACCACAACCATGTCAATGACAACAACAATGACAGTGACAACAACGTGATGCCCCCACCCTTTTGCCAATGAGGACGACACAGATGACCAGCACCATGTTGATGACAACGCCGACAGGGGGATGACACCCCCCAATGAGGACAATATGGCAGAGATGGTGTCAACAACAAGATGACACCCCCCAGATGAGGATGGCACAGTGGCCATGCGACCACCACCATCACAACATATTAAACAACTACAACACAGCAGCAGCAGCCATCACACCACCACCACCACCACCACTGTATCAATGACGATGCCCCTGATGAGGATGACATGGCAGTGGCAGCAGCCACCACACAGCCACCACCATGTTGACGACGACGAGACAATGCCCCCAAGACAAGGATGGCACAGCAACTGTTACAATCACCTTGTTTCCCCCCCTTTTCTAAGCCAATGCGGTTTAATGTGGTTCAATCCAGTACCATCCAGTCAATACATTTTAATCCATTGTCACATAATTCAATCCAATGCAATCTGATCTGACTATTTCAATCCTGTCCAATCAGATTCAATCCAAACAATGCAAGTCAATATGAGTCAATGCAAGTCAATCCTACCCAATCAAATTCAATCCAGCCAATCCACATAGGCAGTACAAGGCAATATAAACCTATTCAACCTCATGGCTAAACACACAGCCTCTTAAATGAATGACTAACTAAATCTAACTGCATTTCTGCTAATGTCATGTGGACATATACCTTATGCATTCCCACAACACCCAACCGGATGACTTACTAAAGATATGCGAAATGTAATGTAACCCATAACCTATCAATACCAATTCAATCCAAGTCAATCCAAGTCAACATCCTAGGACTATACAAGGGATATTCTCATTCCATAGAATAGCTGTTACATGTAGCATTGCGCACTAAGATCTGGAACGTTGGGCGCAGCCAAGGTTCAATCCGAGGGTGCAGACGACGGGTTGGTCGTCGGGTTGAGGGTAAACAAGAGAGGTTCACAAGGAATCACCTTGGAACACACAGAGCACTTCAATAGCATGCAGCAGCTAGTAGAAGTCCGGGGGTGGTTCAAGACACAACGCTAGATTGCGAAGATCAAGAATGGGGACTAATGTACATGCAGCGCGAGTATAAGTACTCAAACGTATGTAAGCAGATAGAACCCGATAGAAGCGGAAGGAACTACTGCAGATGACTACATACGTGTGAGTCAGTGGGAAGGAAGCAGAACGACAACACCATTGTGAGAGAAACGGCAGAGGAGTAAAGCTGTCCATAGAACGTACTAGAAGATTAGCAAATAAGTCTGGGGCCTGTTCCGGTAGGATCCGAAGGAACGGCATCAGGCCAGAAGGTGGGATAGAGAAGCTGCCAGGTCAGCAATACTACGAACAGATAGTGTTCCCAGCAGGGGCCAGGATCGGAATAAGCAAAGGAAAAGAGAAAAACAGACCGCCGTAACAGCACAACCGTAACAATAGCCCTATGAATACATGTGGATTGCTCATGTCAGATAGTGTAAGATATCGTAAATGTAGTGTTCACTGTTGTAAACACTAGACTAGTATATAAAGGCCAAGAACAAGCACTAGGATTTTCCCTAGTCTTGTTCTCTTGGAGTTTCCTAGCTGATCCTAGCAAGATTCTGCTATCCATCCAAGGCCCTTTACTTGATTCTAAGGGTAAGTGGTTGGTCCTGAGGGGCTAGTCGTTTCAGCAACTGCTATGTTGACAACAAGGACAATGCTCCTGATGAGGATGACATGGACATGGCAGTGGTCACCACATGGCCATCATCATGTCGACAATGATGAGACAACAACAACAACAATGACATGTTGTATGTACAATGTACCTTAGTAGAAATAATATATATATTGTACAGTATATGAACATTGAGAGAAGTGTCCAAAAAGAAAAGTAAAGTAAAAGTAGAATTTTATCCACCTGTAGGTACCTATGGACACTGTACACACTATGCAGTGATCACAGAATTTCTGGCACTGCACAGCTTTCTGAATCCATACAGCACTGTGGGCTCTGTGGCATGACTGCACAGGAGGGGACCTTTATGTGACACTGTGACAACTATAGCACCCTGTACAGAGCTGTACAGAGCCTCACAGCTTAAGGTCAGTTTGCAGATGTATTGCATTTTCTATGCAATATCTATACTTACCCTGACACCTAATTCTTAATCAGGACTTAGCCAACACTAGTCATGACCAATCATTGAAGCAACACACAGCAGTACAAGGCTGTGCAAATACTTGTGCCAAAGCAGTGCTTATCCAGCTTTTATGGCAGTGCTTGGCTGTACCCAGGCAGCACATGGCTGTGCAAACCTTACCAACCTCAAGGCTGCTGCATGTCACAGATAAGTGCCTCATGGTAATCCTCATGGCTGACTCATCAGTCTTGATATGGAAGGCAAGTACGAAGCACAAGTTAGAATTAGTCAACATAACTCAGAAATACTGGGGCTATGCAACAGATACCAGTTCTTATTCTTTGCTCAAGGCTTACTACTTGTCTTTGGTAAGTGATTGGTCCATACAGGGGCTAGTTGTTTCAGTTGAATAATTGACTCACCTTCCCAACTAAAGTTTGACAAAAAGTCCAAGTTGATTATTGTACTCAATGTTTGTAGTGAGATGACACTTGCAAATGTCAAGTAGTAAACAAGGTTGGGTTCACAACCAACAACCAACTACTTTGACACCCCAGTTACTGTCTGGGCATGATCTTTAAAAAGGGGCACTCAACAGGCATACTAACAGACTAACTCCCCAAGTGGCCTCTCTCTCTGCCCAGCAACTGGTTGAGCTGATGCATGCTCTGTTAATGTATCACAAGAGCACTATCAAGCAAATTCTATTTGCAAGGCTAAGGAGACAATCCACAAGGATTTCATTGGGCATTTCCCTTTATATCGATCTTATTTAGCCCTCTCCAAAGAGGTAAATTGTGCACTCATAGTTATATATCACATGCTCATAATTAATTCTATATTATATGCTTGTAGTATATATCATGTACTCATCCTTTTGGGGTTTACCATACTGTACTATACACATGTTTCTTTTGGATCTACCACACCATAATAAACAGCTCAAAGAAAGTGTTATAATAGGACCAGGTAGGGACTATTGTAGTCTTAAAGGACCTGAAGTCCAAGGAGTAAGGAGGTGAGGGATGAGGACAGAAGGGTCAAGAGTCCTAAGGCTTTCCTAGCAATGAGGAATTGGTTGCGATATGCAGAGCAACTAGATAACCCAAGGAGATGCTGAGGGTTTGTGGGACGAGGGGTGTTGCACAACAATAATGGTCAAAGCAACACAGAGGCCACTCAAAAGTAGGCCTAAGACTTAGAGAAGATGAGACCTTAGCATAGCTAAGGGGTAAGGACTGTTACGATTCACTCTTTTCTTCCTTGTTATGCTTGTCTTCGTGTACTACCTAGCCCATCACAGCGACGCATTGGACGCTCATTCCTTTCGGCCGGTTACTCCCATATCCGTTTCCCCTTATCCTCCAATAGCCATTTGCACGCTAACCGGCCTCTCCCCATTCGCTCCACTTATCTCTTAACATAGACACTTTGTCATGAACGTTCCATCACGTTCCATGACCTTCCTTTTCCCGCTTATGTCATCTTCTTTCCTCTTGATATATAAACCCGCTGTTCCTGTACTTTTACTTCTCACACTTGTCTTTCTTGTACCCCCACCTGAATCCAAGCGCTCCCCTTGTCCTGCCCCCTTAGCCGTGCTAAGGCCTTGCCTTCTCTAAGTCTTAGGTCATCTTCTGATTGACCTCTGTGTTGCTTCAACCGTCGTCATTGCGCAACACCACTTCGCCCCTCGTAACCTCGACACCCTTGGGGTTCCCCCGACTCCCTGTGTATCGCAACAGTCGCCAGTCACTAGGAATTCCCTAGGACACTTTGCCCTTCGTCCCTTGTCCCAGCTTGGCCCTCAGGTCCTTCAAGACTACGCTAGTCCCTACCCGGGCCTATCGTAACAAGGACAAGGGGTGCTTGGATTCAGATGGAAGTACAAGAAAGACAAGCATGAAAAGCTACTATACATGAAAGGCAGGTTTATATACAAAGTGGAAATGAAGGTTACATAAGCAAGAAAGAAAGATCATAGAATGTTGTGGAATATTCATGACAAAGTGTCTATGACAAAAGATAAGCAGGAGTGTATAGAAGGAAGCTAGTTACTGTGCAAATGGCTATAGGACAATAGGGGAAGCAGATATAGTAGTAGCCAGCTGAAGGAAATGAGTATCCAATGTATCACTGGAATAGGCTAAGTAAAAAGAGGACAAGCATGAAGGGGAAAAGAAAGAGTTGTAACAGAAAGATTGAATGGTCAGACAATGGCATATCAATATTTTAGATGAAGCAGCATGATGGGTTGAGCAGAATGATTAACATGTGCATAGTGTTACGATTCACCCCTTTTTCTTCTCCTTCTTCTCATGGACACCGTCTCTCTTCTTCTACGATAACTCACTTTCTACACATTGGCTGATTACTCATCACTTACTTGTCATCGTCTCCCTCCACCCAATCACATTTCCTTCTCTCTACTTAGTCATATTCCTTCAACGTTGTTCCACAATGTTCGTTTCCTATCTCGACGATAGTTTCCTTTTCTACACTTGGTCTGTGTGCTTCCCTTCTTCCCTTAAATACAGGTTGCACACACATGTATACTCTAAGCTATTTTTTCTTGGAATACATTCAGTTGATCGCCTACTACGAGTCCATCTTGTCGTTCACCTAGCTGATCTCCTTGACTCCCTCTTAGTCCTATCCAATGCCTTCGTCTCGACTCTAGTCAGGCTTACGCCTCTAGACCTCCCTGCACCCAGTCAAGCTTACGCTTCTGAATGGTGTCATCATGTTAATCCAAGACTACACTCACCCCTACCTGGGTCAAGCATAACACACAGGATTTATCAGACAATTTCCTTACATGAACCAGACGTTACAAGTGAGAATAGCACAGCATATCACTATAATGGTCACTCCCACATTAAACACCAACATCCCTGATTTATAATCTGAGCATGCCTTGAAAGCCACATATGTATTTGCCCAATGTCCAAGGAATTATATCATACAGTTGCTCACTCAGTGACATATCATAAATGAAATACATTTCAGCCCAAATATCTCAAATAAGCCTATAGATTGTATCTGCAGCTTACTCTGGTTGTGATTTCCATCAATTGTCCCCTCTGGATTGTAGAATACTCAGTAGTCACTAGGGAAAGACTAAAGGTAACTACAAGTCCGATGTAAGTACTGCTTACATAAGCTATAAGCGTACCAAATATGGTTATATCCAACATGGATAAACCAAGTTTAGGTGTGTAACAGCTGGGAATTGAACTCGGGACTTTCCGCCATGACCAAAATGGTACCATGCAGACTCCATGCAAAATAGGGTATATGATTACTAATCCACAACCCAGTGAAAATTTCGCCAAGTCCGCAAACATGCACCGCTTACCCCATCAACGACGCCGCCGATACAGTGGCATCTCGAGCCTGACCGCTCATCCAACGCCCCCGCCATTTCCCTCCGAGCGCAACACCACCGTCAATTCCCACCGAGCGCAACCGCTCGTCTCACGCCTCCGCCATCCCCTTTCGAGCGCAGTCGCTCGTTCAACACTCCCGGACCCACCACTGCGTTGATAACGACACGGAAGCGACAGTGGCGACCCCGCCACCACTACCACCGTATCATCGACGACGACGACGTGGCAGCAATGATGGCGACTACGCCCCCACCACCGCGTCGTCAATGACGACGACAATACGTCTGCGCCGACCCCATCTGCGCGTCGTTGACGATAACGACGCGGCGGCAACGGTGACACCCCGCCGCCACCATCCCCGGTGCGTTGTCAACAGCGGCGACGCGTTCGCGCCGACCCCACCACCGCGCCAACCCCCTTCCCTGCCATGTTGTCGCGACGACGGCGTGGCAGTGGCAACTAGGACCACGTCATCACCACCACTACCACCGCGTCGCCAACGACGCGTCCACGCCGACCCTGCTACTGCGCGCGTCGTTCGTGACGACAATGATGCGCCCACGCCGATCCTACCACCGCGTTGTCGGTCACGATGCGGCAGGAACAGTGGTAGTCCGCCGCCACCATCACCACTGTGTCGTCGTCGATAACGACACGTCCGTGCCGACTCCCGACCCCACCGTGTCGCCGCGACGACGGCGCGGCAGCGACAACGAAGACCGCGCCTCCACTACCACCATGTCGTTGCGAAGATGGCGCGGTAGCGACAGCGAAGACCGCACTGCCACTGCCACCCTGTCAACGACGACAACGCGTCTGCGCCAACTCCCACTGTTGTCGCGACAATGGCATGGCAGTGACAGTGAAGACCACGCCTCCATCACCACCACCACTGTGTCGACGACGACAACACGTTCTGCGCCGATCCCAACCCCACCATGTCGTTGCGATGACGGCGCGGCAGCGACGGCGAAGGCCCGCCACTACCACCACCACCACGCCGACGACAACGACGACGTGTCCATCGTACCGTTGCGATGACGGCGCCCATATTTTTATCAAAGATTAT
>JBBPTZ010000614.1:0-17715 GCA_038094315.1 Phylloporus cf. tubipes
AGAAGATAAGACGTTAGGGGCGACTGTGACAAGGGTGAAAGTGAAGCGTCACATGTCTGTGGGTTGTTAGATAAGATAAGATAAGAAGAGTGAAAAATTATGCTAAGTCCGTTGTAATGCATGCTAAGTCCGTTGTAATGCGTCTGTAACAATAGGAATGAATGACTACAATCTGACACTTATGTTCAACACACCTCAATCGCTGCCCTGTCCATCTGGATCTCCAATTCACCTCATTGATCTCATATCAGATTATATGGTTTAGCAGTACAATTCCCAGCTTAATGAAAAGGAACCTGCACATGTCCTCTTATCTCTGGATATTCCACTTCCAATAATAGTGGAATCAGAATGCATTGTTCATTTACTTGTAGAAGCCAGATTGAATCCCTGTATGTATTAAAATGTGATATTTATGTGTTCACACAAGTCACATTCTGAAAACAGATTATCTGGTGGATTTCGATAAATCTATAGAAACAAAAATCACAGGAAGCTTTATAAGAACATTGAATGATAACATTGATTGAATGAATGATTTGTCAATGGAATATGACATTTTGAATACCCTGAAAATACTTTTGGACTCTGATGACACCATGATCACCTGGTATCTACCAGGTCTACTTAGTAACAGATTACAGGTAGTCACACAGTCCACTAAATCTGTTCCCATAGTCTAATTACTCTGCAGCTGCAAATATGGAACAATATAAAGATTTTGGAGAAGACTCTAAAGTCCAGTATAACAACACATTCAACCAGAGAGCCATGAAGGATGGACATTAACTATTTTCGAACAGATGCAGATTTGCAGGGAAGCATTAACATCTTCCCTAGATGGTTTCAACAAGGATTCAATGTGTGCAATGAATCCAATACACCTTATCACTTGCTAATATCACTGTTTAGTCAGCAAATAGTTCCATTGAGACCTTTGTGAACCTAAAAAATGGTAGATTTGATGGAGAGTGTCACAAATGGCTGGCAAAAATGGCCAGTTGCCATACATTGCTATTTGCTGCATTACGGATTATGCACCCCGAACTCTATGCGTTAGGCCATGAATCGATAATTCACCTCTGGAATTTGGCAGCGTCAGGTAATGAATCCAATCTACTGGATGCACTACAGAATTGGCCATGTGTTTATAATTCTGTTTCTGTCATGGTCAACAGATGCAGCCCCTACCACATTGACATCAAAGGCAAGCCCAAATGGTTTGACCAGTTGTTGACTGTTAGATTATACCATGGCCTTAATATGGTATTTCCACACCAGCGCCTTCACCTCCAATATAAAGCAGGTACAATGCTCGCATTTTCAGGAAAAATGATAGTTCATGGTGCAGGAGATGTCAAAAGAGATTGGGCATGTTTAGCATGGTATATGCAACAAAAGGTGCACAAAGCATTCAATTTACCAAACTGTAATTACACGAAACCTTTTTGATCTATCAAAATTGCATTGCATTATGTATCATACACAAACAGAATTCCCATTATCATTTCTGTCCATGATCTACATATTAGTCTGAAATACTAGCATTGACCTCATCATCAGCCTCAAACTGATCACATCTCTCCCCAATCATCTGATTCAACTCTGTCAAACAGATGGCACAATGGTGCATGTGTTTGCAGAGGTTCTTGTCCATCTCACCCAATCCTTGCAAGTGTGCAAGGGCCTTCATCTCCTTGTCCTCCAATTGTATCCTCTCCTTCACCTCCAATGGTGATTCTACACCCCATAAACCCTATAAGACAATTGTAATGCATTGGATTTGATTTAAATCTGGTGTAGGGATCCTGGGCTCCTTACGTATAAAATCATATGTTCCCCCAAGTCCTAGGATCACTTACATCGGCCCGTCTCTGCTTCCTAATCATCCAGTCTGTCCTGCTGACCATCCAGCCCATCCGGTTATACCATCCGGTCCGCCCAGAACCTACTACCCAGTCACAGGATACTTCATAGCCATCCAGAACGTTCATATCTGTCCATACATGTCCTTTGTCCTCTATTCATGCACCTAGGCTCGTCGGTGAGTGTTTCTCTACTATCTTTTTCTTAGCTTCCATTATACCATGTTCACTCTACTATTCAAAATGGGCTTACTCCCTTCGTGACTACTATACTCCCCCTTATCCTTGATGTTTTGTCGGTTGCTACAGACTCCCTTTGCATGTGAAACTTACTTAGAGTCTCAGGTATGCCCAGACTATAAAAGAGTGTCTTAGGCATTTTGAAATCATTTTCCATTCTCCCTTTTATGATGGTCCTAAGCCTTCTGGACCCTCCTCTTCCTACCCAGCTCATAGGCAAGAGATCCTACTTGTTATGATTTGCCCCTTTTCTCTCCATTTTCTCATGGACACTGTTTCCATTTCCTCTACGATGACTCACTTCTTACACATCAGCCGATTACTCATCATTTACTAGTCATCATTTCCCTCCATCCAGTAGTGTTTCTCCCTCTTCATTAGTCATACTTCTTCGACATTGTTCTACAATGTTCCTTTCCTATCTCGACGATAGTTTCCTTACTTGCACTTGGTCTGTGTGCCATTTCCCCTTCCTTAAATATGAGCTGCACACACATGTATTTCCTAAGCTATTTCTACTTGACAATACATCAAGTTGATTGCCTACTTCAAGTTTGTCTCGTCGTTCGCCTAGCCATCCTCCTTGACAACCCTTTTCACCGCACTCCAATGTTTCCTTGCTTTACCCTAGTCAGGCTTACGCCTCTAGCACACTTCACGTCCAGTCAAGTTTACGCTTCTATAGAACGTCGTCTGGTCAGTCAAGTCTATGCTCGCCCCTACCCAGATCAAGCGTAACACTACTGGCATCAGTGACTTCACATATGACTATCCACCCTAGTACTGGCCGGATCCCTGTTGAAGAGTCCTATACTAGCCTCTAAAGCTTGAGGAGTGCACGGACAGCGGGTGCGAGCTCACCCAGTTGGGGAAAGACTCCTAAGCATCATCCTTCTACTTTTGTTCTCTTCTGCTACCTTTGGGACGAACCTTTCATACCCTTCTGCCTTAACCCTTGCTACTGACTGGGTTGGACTACCCTTTTTATCCACCTGCAGGACCTAAGTGTTTTCTACACCGGAATACAAACATACCTGGAAATAATCCTCTGTCTCATCTTTAGAAATCGTATCCAATGCCCAGTCAACCTTTGCACCCTTCCACCAAGCCCATAAAAATGTGTCAGCACAATTTGTCTTCCAATCTGGCAAGAATTCCAGGATATGTTTCATAGATCAGCATGTATTGACAGAAATCCGTTTGATCTCCTCTCTAAACAACATCTCTGGATTTGTGTCTTGCTCAGCAGCAAGCATTGATGAGTATGTGATTGGAGGATCAATACGAACAGTTGTTCTGTTGCTATACCACATAGCCAGCAGTTCATATGCATTCTAAATACATGTGAATTAGAACCAGGAATGGAATATGATTCAGATTACACTCACTAATTCTGTGGTCAGATTATAGAACCAGTTCTCCGGTAATTCCTTGTTCTTCAGTGCACAAAGGTGGAGAATGATTGCATCGATGCAACATACTGCATAGTATAGCATCATTTGAATTGTCGACCAAGAGAATGTCCAGCTTCCAGCAGAGGAAAATGTTTTCATGGTGATATTGGACATTATTACAGTGAGATGCAAGGTGGATTGGTACACTCTGGTGTGAACAAAACAGAATTAATATGTCTGGAAAGGCACAGCCATCATATACTATTTTGGTCAGCCTATTGTTTGCAGGGGTGGCTTCATCTGGTGTAGATTTCGAATTTAATTTCCTTGGCATTTGTTTCAAATACATCATGTATTGTTTCAAATATGGATCTGAGATACACTAAGAAAACATGTTCATGACAGAATATCTATTCCTATCATCCAATTGTGTCAATCATTTTTTGACATTGATCATGCAATTTCTCATATGATGCTGCTTGACTAGCAGCATAATATGCATGCCCAATTTTGCCATCTTGTAAGGATTGGTTCTGCAGCTTCAACCAGTCCTCAGATTTTCTGGAAAAGAATGCTGAGATCCATTGGAATTCACATGATGTCAGTTTGACATTTTCTTCCCATCTATCTCTGGCTGCCTTTGCTCTAAGCCAGTTGACATAGTAAACTAAATCTGCAGATTAGCAAAATACGCAATGTAGTGTCCCTGCACACTTACAATCTGACATTCAATCATTAGCATTCATATCCCTTGGTATATCCATTGACCAAAACCATGCAAGGTTCACATTCCGATGTCCACTTCCATCTGGATTAAGGATACTTGTGGTGACCTTTAGGTCGCTATCCTTCAATTCCTCATATTGATCCATAACTTCATCATCAGCCCCAAGAGATATCATAGCTGTCCTGCATTTTCTGTAGACAGCTACATGTTTTCAAAGTATGCCATCAACAGATTTGATTTTTCCCCATGCCCATGTGTTTGCAGATTGATTATTGGCATGCCAAACATCAGTTTGGAATGGGACCACTTTATTTGTCAATGCCATATGGATGGCATGTAGTGCATCATTGCCTTGTCCCATCCATAGTTGAAGCTCCTGCTCCACAAGGTCACCAGTTCTGTGATCCTTGCATGAATGAATTCCAAGCTTCAACAGAAGTGGAAGGATGACAGATTGGAACAGCAGAATTGTTAGATCCTCAACAATGTCTTCGTCATCATCACTATGATCACTTTCTATCTCTTCCTCTCCTTTCATGACATCATCTAGTGCTGTTTCGAGATATAATGAGGTGCTTGCTAAGAATCATTGTATTTCTGTGGCTAAACATTCCCCTCTGTGAGCCAATGTGAGCCCATTAGGCTCTGTAGCATGTGGCCCCAACATGCTGCATTCTCTCCCAAAAGACAAAATGGCCTCCTCTATTTGAAGGCCTTGTGACAACCATGTTGGTGTTACAATGGACCCAGGGAGGGGCTAACGTAGTCCTAAGAGACCTGGAGAACTAGGGGCAAAGGAGCAAGAGAGTCCTAGGGATTTCCTAGTGATGTACGTCTGTTGCAATACATAAGGAGTCGAGATAACTTCAAGAGTGTTGAGGTATCAAGGGGCAAAGAGGTATTGCGCAATAATGATGGTCGAAGCAATACAGAAGCCACTTGATAGTAGGCTTAAGACTAAGAGAGGGCAAGACCTTAGCATAGCTAAGGAGCGAGACAAAGGGGCTTGGATTCCAGGTGGTAGTTTAGGAAAGACAAGCATGAGAAGTTATTGTACAGAGCGGACAGGTTTATATACTAAGGGGAAAGAAAATGACATAAGTGAAGATAAAAGGGCATGGAACATCGTGGAACGTTCATGACAAAGTGTCTATGATAAGAGATAAGTAAGAGCAAATGAAAAGAAGCTGGTTAGTGTGCAAATGGCTATTGGGAGATAAGGAGTATGGATATGGTGATAACTGGCTGAAAGGAATGAGCATTGAATATGTTGCTGGAATTTCAGTCCATGTTGTGCTTCAGTGTATTTGAAAAAGAATAATCCATATTGACCTGTCTGGTATGCTTCAGTAATGATAGCCAAACACATGTACCAAATATACCTTTCGCCCTTCTGAAAGTCAACTGTAGAATGGGGTACAAAACATCCATGCTGAATGCAGGCTGTTGCTCTGATTCTGGATGCTTTCAGGTTTCCATGCTTGGCATTGGCTTGGTTTACAGCTCTATGGTTATTACACAATGACCACTAAGCAAATATATCAATGAATAATAAGGAACAAATAAAATAACTATATGAATCATACCTCAGACACCGAAGGTGTGTTCACTAGATAATCCTTGTATTCTATCCTGCCTACCATAAATCTGAAGCCATTCATTAGCCATGTCTGGTCCTCTGCTTTGCGATCATGCAAATGTTCAGCCTTGAAATTGCCATCCATGATAAATCTGTGGGTGTATTTCCAGCTGGAGTGTGGATTAACATCTGTACTCTCTTTATTCCATAGACGACTTACTGTAATATATCATCTTCTTCCTTGGAGAATACATTTACACCAGGCTGTGGGCAGGCAGGACAAAAGAGAATGAGATCTCCACCTCCTGGGGAGTTATTCCGATGTTCAAATCTTGCCCATTTCATGAGTTTCAACAGTCACCATTGGCATGAAACTTGTAACAGTTTTTTATACCGATCCTTGTTGTATGAAACTAAGCATTCTTCACAGAACATGAGAAAGAGGTACATACAACAACTAGCTAAGGAAAGATGTTTGAAGTAATTCGTCAGAGTTTACTATAGTAATTCTGTGCTGATGCACCTTATTCAAGATTGTTGCAAATAAAATTGTCCAACATTGAAAATGTGAAGGCAGTTTGAGGAGAATTCATAGTAGCTGAGAATAGGCCAGATCAGAGGAGCTGGAGATGGAATGGCTCTGATTCCTCACACACACAATATCCAATCTTCTGGAAGTGTATTCCAGTGACATCAACCACCATAATATAATCTGGTCCAGTGGGTTGTTGGATGCTTGCTGGAATATTGGGACCAGTGGCACTCTATTTATCCAAATCCCAAAAGAACTGGTCCTCTGAAACCTCCATTTCAGATTCATATTCAGCAAACATCACAAAGGGACATGGCTTTTGTTACAATAGACCCGGGGAGGGGCTAGTGTAGTCCTAAGAGACCTGGAGCAAGGGGAACGAGGGAGCAAGGTGTCCTAGGGATTTCCTAGCGACAAGTGTCTGTTGTGATACATAGGGAGATGAAGGTACCTTGAGGGTATTGAGGCATTCAAGGACTAAAGGGGTGTTGTGCAATGACGATGGTCAAAGCAACACAGAAGCCACTCGGTAGTAGGCTTAAAACTAAGAGAGGACAAGGCCTTAGCACAGCTAAGGGGCGAGGCAAGGAGGCTTGGATTCCAGGTGGTAGTTTAGGAAAGACAAGCATGGGGAACTATAGTACAAGAGCAGTGGGTTTATATACGAAAGGAAGGGAGGATTACATAAGCGTGCATGGAAGGTCATGGAATGTTATGGAACATTCATGATGAAACGTCTGTGATAAGAGATAAGCAAAGGTGAATGGAAGGAAGCCGGTTAGCATGCAAATGGCTATTGAAGGATAGGGAATATGGGTATGGTAGTAACCGGCTGAAGGGAATGAGTGTCCAATGCATCGCTGGAATGGGCTTAGGAAAATACAAAGATAACAAGCGTAACAAGGGAAGAAAAGAATGAATCATAACAGCTTTCCTCCATGACCAACATGTAATCAGATATCCAACTGCAAAGTTAAAACATATACTGCACATATTGTTTAAAATGGCGTCCACTCACAAGGTGTAATGAATGTGACTTGAAGAAAACACCAGTCCATTTATCAATCTGATGAAGTGGATTTTGCTCATGTTGACGGATGCAACAATGAAAACAGAATAGCAGCTGACTGAAGCAGTCTGTACATCTGTAAATCCCATCATGTTCACATATACTGCAGTGATGTGGATTTGGTGGGGCCTCCATGTCAAGAAGAGTGTCCAGATATACATGTTGTTCAAATGCCCACTCATGAAGATAATCATTCTGTGTCTATATGATAATGTGAAAGTCTGTAATAAATCAATGATAACAAAGTGAGATCATGCCTTTGTGTGTAACCGAAGCCTTGGTACTGGCTCCATGTCATCCATTTGGATATCTGGATCATGATGGAAATCCGGATCATATGCAAAGGGATTATCCATATGGGTTCTCTTGACATTATTCGACAGTGAGGAGGGGACAGCAGATTTCTTGGTTGGAGATTTGCTGTTATCATGAACTATCCTTGTCACCTTTCCTCTTGAGGTGTTCTTGCTTTTCCAAGTGACCCATGTTACATGACTTTGTGGCATCACAACCTTACCTTTTAGCTTTGGCATGTCAGTGGTATGGAATGTGTCTACAGACATGATTGTGAACAACTTTTCATTGTGATCCTTGTGCACATGCATACTGCATACCATGCTTCTGACACCACAATGCACAACAGATATGGAATCAGGCAATATCAAAGATTCCACCAGTAATAAATCCAAATACAGATTACTTTCTGCTTATTATGGTAGTGTATGGCCAGGTGCCTGTCACATCACTCAGCTATAGTGCTGTTGTACTGTGCTGCCAAGCTGATGTGTCAACTGTAACAAGCTGTGACATGATGTAATGCCAGGGGCCTGTTATACTTCTCAGCTGTCACACTGTCAGCTGCTGTAATCAATATGCCATTTTCAGTTGCATTCTGTGGTAATCTGTAGTAATACTGTAATATGCTGTAATCCTAGACAGCCTGAGTTATAATTAGGGTTTTGCTGATGCAGAACAGAGTGAGCACTACAAGCAAAGTCATAGCATGATGCCCAGTGAGAATTGATTATGTAAAATAGTGAATCTGTATGTTTATACATGTTTCTCTTTGGGTTTCTATGTTGGGAAGGGGGAATCTATATGTCTGGTCATTAGGGATCTGCATGGGTATATCCATGGGTACCATATAAAATCCCATTGCACCATGTTGTCCTTGTCAACGACATGGTGGGGGGTGGATGGGATGCACTGTCATTGTCAATAATGCAGCAGTAGTGGGAGCATGGTCGCTACCACTACACTGCATCGTTGTCAACAATACAATGGGTGTGGATGGGATGGGGACATGTTGCCATTGTCATTATCAACATGGTGGGTGAGAACAGGACAGGGAGGTGTTGTCATCATCAACATGGTGGAGGTGGACAGAATGGGGATGTGTCATTGTCAATGTAGTGGCCAACATGGTGGGGGCAGATGGAATGTGTTGTTATTATCAACACAGTGGAGGTGGACAGGAGACATGGTGGGGGTGGATGGGACAGGGATGCATCATCAACACAGTGGAGGTGGACAGGATGGGGACGCATCAACATGGTGGTAGATAGGGCATTGTTGACAACATGGTGAGTGTGGACAGGACAGCAATTCATCATCATCGTTGACATGGTGGAGGTGTGTCATTGACAACACAGTGTGTAGAGATGCGCGAGGCTAAACAAGTAGTACTATTAGCTCCAATCGAGTAGTACGAGACTAGACTCTACCTAAACGAGTAGTACTATTAGCTATATGACGTCAGCGATAGGGTAGTGGATAATGGAGCCATATGCTTACCTCCAGTCGAGTAGTACGAGACTGGAGGAGAAGTGTGCGGTGCACGTGACACTTGTCAACGGGCGCATCCCGAAAAGAAAAGAAGATTAAATAATGGTGCGTGTACTATCTATGGGCTGTCTGTCTCCAACACACCCCCTCAGGCCGGAGATAGATTGAATCTCGTCAGCATGATTTCGTGTAGTGTATGAGCAAGAGGTTTTGTCAGTCCATCAGCGAGCATTTCGACTGTGGGGACATGTGTGATTTCAAAAGTTCCATCCTCGACTCGTTCATGTATGAAGTAGAATTGTATTCCGATGTGATGACTCTGGCCGCGGAAACGGGCTTCCTGCGCGATAGCAATGGCGGCGGTGTTGTCAGAGTATATCTCCATGGTGGGTGGTTCCTCGTCAGCATGGGGGCCAATGTCACGGATGATGTAGTGCAGCCATAGTGCCTGCTTCACGCCATGTGCAAGGGTGACATACTCTGCTTCACATGAGGAGGCAGCTACCTTGGTCTGCTTTTTGCAGTTCCAGGATATGACTGCATCTCCGAGTTGGAAAACATACCCTGATGTTGATCGGTGGTCATCTATGTCGCGTGCCCAGTTGGCGTCTGTGTGACCAGTGAGGATGTCAGGATCGGTGTTGGAAACTCTGCCGAGGGTGAGTGCAAGGTCGTGCGTGCCCCGTAAGTACTTGAAGACGCACAATAGCATGTTCCAGTGTGTTTTGCCGGGATTCACACTATATTGGCTGAGTCGGCTGGCGGCATAGGCAAGATCAGGGTGCGATACAATGGCGAGCCAGGTGATGCCGCCAAGTGCTTCTCTGTATGGGTACTTCGACATCTCGTACTTCTCCTCGTCTGATGTTGGGCAGTCATCTTTCGTCAGTGTGACACTATGATCCATTGGAGTGGTGACTGGGTTGCACGTCTCCATGCGGAAGTATTTGAGTAGTGTTTCGGCATACTGTGCTTGCGACAGGGTGATAGTGCGGTTTTTGTGGTCGTCTGTGAGTTTTACTCCCATTAGCCAGTCGGGGTTTTTCTCTTTCATCTCAAACATGCTGTGGAGGAGTTTATAAGTGTCGCTGAGCATTGTTTTGGAGTTCATGACTGTGATGGCATTGTCAACATGAATTGCAGTGATTGCGATATCGGTGGCAGTGCGGTGGATGTAGACAGCGGGGTCAGACAGGAGGCAAATGAAACCGTTCATGCTCAACTTCTGGTGCATGTGCTTGTTCCAGAGGTATGAGCCTTGTTTGATTCTGTATAGGCTGAATAGTAGCTTAGCTACTTTGTCCGTGCTGTCTGTGAAACCTTCAAGTTGGCGCATATAGATCTCATGGTCGATTTTGCTGTGTAGGTATGCTCCTGTGACATTGTCTTGGCCACGGTACCAGCCGTGCACTGCTGCATGGTGAAGGATGACCCGGAGGGAGTTGAGTCGGACAGTGGGTGAAAATGTGTTGCTGAAATCGACACCAGGGATCTGTGAGAACCCCTGCGCGACAAGTTGCGCTTTGTAGCGTGTGATTTCACCATCAGGGCCATACTTGATGACGTAGGTCCATCGGCAGCCAATGACCTTGTGGTCCGCTGGCCAGTTGATGAGTTCCCATGTACCTCATTTCTGTAGCATGTCATGTTCCTCATGCATGGCTTTCCACCACTCATCAGAGTGTGGGCCCATGATGGCCTCCTGAAAGTTCTGTGGTGTGTCAGGGCCATGTGTGGCAGTGTAGGCCATATGTGCTGTCATTTGCTTGTCTGATGGGTGTGCTGGGGTATTCACATCAGCTGTGCACTGTTTGTGTGCTTCACGGTCAGCGCAGCATTTGGCTTGGGCGTTGTTCTCTGTGGCTGCTTGCCTATCAGCCGCTTCCTTTTTCCATGATGGTCTGGTCACGCACTCAGATCGACAGGGTGGCTGTGCTGGTTCAGCCGGTGGGTTGAGTGGAGGCGCAGGTTGAGCTGTGGGTGAGTCAAGTGTAGTGGTTGCTTGAGTTGAATCATGTATGGTGGTTGGATTGGATGATTCTGTGGTCATCCCCTCAATCCGAGCATCATTCAGGATGGGTTGAGACACTCCTGCGCTTGGAATGATATTGGGCTGTGATTTTGGTTTGTCCGTGGTGTGGCTGTGTAATTTTTTGTAGACAATGACATCTCATGATGAGATGAATTTATGTTTGGAGGGGATCCACACCTTGTAGGCTTTTGATCTGCGTTCAAAGCCACATAGTGTGCTGTCGAGTGAGTGTGGATCAAGTTTCCATCGAAGATCAGGTGGGATGCAGACATGGCATCGTGATCCAAATACACGTAACGTGGCTATGCTGGGTTTCCGATTGTAGAAAACTTTGTTTGGGGTGGATTGTGTGAGTGTCTTTGTTGGGCTGCGGTTGCAGACATGGTTGGCATATTCATGAGCTTCTGGCCAAAAACCTTTGGACATTTGGGCATCCTCGAGCATAGCGAGTGCACTTTCATGCGTGGTTTGGTTGAAGCACTCTGCAACACCATTCTGCTGTGGGGTATGGGGGGCTGAGAATTCGTGTGTGATTCCCTTTTGTTTGGTATATGATTGTAGCTGTCCGTCAATAAATTCACCGCCACGGTCAGATCACAGGATCTTCACACATGATCTGGTGTATGTCTTGAGCCATTTGATGAGTGCCTTAATTAGTTCTGGGGCTTCGTCTTTGTGTTTGAGGTATTCCTTCTACCCCTTTCTGCTATAATCATCGATTACGCCAAGGGTATATCTATACCCTAGTAATAATGTGTCGAACAGGCCCTGTAGGTCCATATGTAGGCGCTCGAGAATATTTCCAGCTCGGGTGATGGCTAGCAGGAATGGTGCCTGATGGTGTTTACCTTTGGCACAACCATTGCATGGAAGGAGGTCACCTTTGCCTTGGAGGTCCATGCCTCTCACAAGGTTGTGGCGCTCGAGATATCTGAGGCTTTTAAGGCTGATGTGGCCAAAGTGGGTGTGCCAGAGATCTAGGTTGGATGGGTCATGGGCAACGAAGGCAGCGATATAGTGTGATGTGGGTGGCGCAATGGCACTGTTGATTTCATACAGATTTCCACATAGTCATCCTTCAAGGACGATGTCACCACTCGGCTTTTTGATGGTGACTGATCCATTGCGCTTTGTAATCTCAAGCCCTTTTCGGTCCATGCAGCTTTCTGACATCAGGTTGTCACGTGCGTTTGGGCAGTAGTTAATGTCTAGTAGTTTGACAACACGGTCTTGTCTCCCCTTGACAGAGACCTTGATTAGGACAGTGCCTGTGCTGAGCACATTGAGTGCAGGCCCATCTTTCACAATTCTGTATATCGTGTTGTTCAATGGAGTGAATGTGACGAATGCAGCATGTTCAGTGCAGATGTGATTTGTTGCGCCACTGTCGAGAATCCAGCCGAAATGGGAATGTAGCGAGTTGCCCATGAAGTAGGCAGATAGGCTCAAGTCAGATTGGTGAGTGTTTGGGTCGCTCTCATTGGCAGCAGTAGCCTGATTGGCTCGTTTCTCATTTGACTTGCCCTTGCCCTTGCCATCGGGCTTTTTGGGTTTGTCGTCATTCCCCTTATTGGTGCTTTTCCCCTTCTCATCCCATTTTTCATCCCTCTTATCCTTTTTGTCCTGTCCCCCAGAGTGGTTTGGACATCAGTTTGCCCAATGGCCCGTTTTGCTGCATTTGTGGCAGCGTGACTTTTTGCGGTCAGCTTTCGATTCAGTGGCTTGAAGTGCACTGGTGCGGATGGACTGTGAAGTGCAGATGCCATATTCGTTGCAGATGCATCGTTCGACTTCAGTGGATGAATAATAGTCAGGTAGGGCTGAGAATACGTAGTTCCATGTTGATGGCATGGAGATGTGTAGGAAGCATGCAAACAGTTCGTCTGCAATGTCCCATTGCATGAGTATTAGGTCACGACGGTAGCCTTTCATCTTGGCTATGTGCACTGATGTGTCCTCACCCTCTGCGTAGCATGTTGTGATGAGTAACGTGATTGTCATGGTCCAGTCAGTAGCGGTTGTGCCTGAATAGAGTCATCTTGCCTCTGTCCACATGTCGGCAGCACTATTTATGTGCCCGATTTGGGTTGCGATTTCTTTCGTCATCGTACTGGTTAATACTGTGCAAACAAATAAGTTTGCCTTAGTCCAACAGATCAATTGCTCAGGATATTCTGAGATGTCAGGGCAGGTGAATGTTGGATCGAGGTAGATGTGGAGCGATTCAGTCTGTAATGCACAGTAGAGAGCGGTTTGCCACATAGTATAATTTGTGGTGGTCAGGCATGGTCTTATTTTGAGCAAATAGCTGAGTGACATGGGGCAGATTGATTCAATAAGGGTGGGGTGGGTGAAGGGGTCTTCAGACCCAACAGGTGTATGGTCGTCAATTATGCCGAGTGCATACGGTGATGGTGCCCATGATGCGTGTCGTGAGCTGGGCTGTGATGGCTGGGTATGGATAGGTGAAGGGTTGCGCATGATGGGTGACGTGTGATGTGACGCAGGTGAGGGGTTGCGTGGGACGGGTAATAGACAGCATGTGTTGTGTGGTTGGGAAACATTGGGCATTGGGTCACCGTCTGGATGGGCGGGGTTGTTTGGCGTGAATATAGCAGGGCGTAGACGCCCTATTGAACTTAGCGGGATCCTGCCCGTCCGTTCAGGTGGGGGGTTGTTGCGGTGCATGACTTCGTCGTTGGGGTACAACAATTGAAGGCAGTGGCAGGTGTTTGCAGTATTGGCCGGTGAGACGGTTCATCAGGTCGTCAAAGTGGGCCATGAGTCTCATTGAATGTTTCTGTGCTAGGCAGGGCTCATAACCTGTAGAGATGCGCGAGGCTAAACAAGTAGTACTATTAGCTCCAGTCGAGTAGTACGAGACTAGACTCTACCTAAACGAGTAGTACTATTAGCTATATGACATCAGTGATAGGATAGTGGATAACAGAGCCGTATGCTTACCTCCAGTCGAGTAGTACAAGACTGGAGGAGAAGCGTGCAGTGCGTGTGACACTTGTCAACAGGTGCGTCCCGAAAAGGAAAGAAGATTAAATAATGGTGCGTGTACTATCTATGGGCTGTCTGTCTCCAACACAGTGGAGGTGGACAGGTTGGGGACGTGTCATTGTCAATGACATGGTGGAGGGGCATTTTCTGTCAATGACACAGTGGGTGTGGACAGGACAGGGACATGTCGTTGTCGACATGGTGGTGGTGGGGGCATCATTGTCGACATGAAGGTGGACAGGACGGGAACACATCATCATTGTTGATGACTTGGTGGGTGTGGACAGGTCAGGGACACATCATCATTGATGCAGTGGTAGTGGTGGTTGCAGCCACTGGGCCACATCATCAATGACATGGTGGGTGTGAACAGAATGGGGACATATTGTTGTTGTCAACACAGTGGGGGGTGTTGTTGTTGTCTGTCAATGACATGATGGGAAGTGGATGAGACAGTGATCTGTCATTGTGCTGGTAGTGACATGCCAGTCACTGCCAGTGTGCTGGAGGGCATGGTAAGAGCCAAGTCTTGCCAAGTCATGGGTACCTGCACTGTGGGTACATATGGGTATGGGTACTTAGAATCTGTATCCATATCCATACCCATGAATACCCATACCCCAAACCCACAGTGGATACCCATATCCATGCAGATCCCTATACCTGTTACACGGTGCATCACAACTAGGATCTGGAACAATGGGAGTAGCCAATGTTCAACCAAAGGTGATGATGATGGGGGAGGCCAATGTCCAAAGGTGGTAATGACAGGGGAGGCCAACGTTTGAAGGTGAGCAAAGGGGGTTCATAAGGGGAAGGCTTTAGAACACACAAAGCGACTCAAGAGTGTGCAGTGACTCAAAGAGATCCTAGGAGGTGGTTCAAGATATAACACTAGTATTGCATAGATCAAGAATGAGTTCTAAAGTACATGCAGCAGCAGTATATATACTCAAGTGTACATAAGTGGTAGAATGCAATGGAAGCAGATGGAACTACTGTGAAATGACCAATATATATGAGTAATGTGGAAAGATGCAGAGAGATGAGGCCATTATGAGAGAGATGACCAGAAGAGGAAGCTGTCCATAGAAGCATACAAGACAAACAAGATGTAAGCCCAGAACCCTTACTAGTGGGAACTGAAGGAACAGTTTAGGGCCAGAATGTGGGATAAAGGTACTGCCAGGTCAGTGATACAATGAATAAGTAGTATTCCCAGCAGGGGTCCAGGTCAGAGTAAGAAAAGGAAAAAAGGAATACCAACACATGCAATAGCACAACTGTAACAATACCTGACTGCTGGGAAAGGAATCAGTGCTGGGAAAAAAACCAGGTGAACCTGACAGAGGGCTGGTATTTATGGGGCTTCACTTTGTCTGAGCAACCTTGGGCATCATCAGGTAGGGGGTGATGATTCAACTTGAATGTTAGATTCAATTGGAGCTTGATTTTTGGCAACACACTCTGATGGGTAACATGCATACTAGTTAGTCAACTTTTGCTGGGCTTGAAACCCACTAATATATTCATATCTAGTAACATACTAATCATAATCTTTTTCAACAAATCCAAATCCAGTCTTTGGGCAAGTGGCTGTGATGCACCATTCTCTCTCCCATGTATCCATTCACATGCCTGTTTGCCATCTATACTACGAACATCTCTTTTCACCCCACCACTCCTCACCCTCTAGACCATCCCCTGACCCCACCTGAGTTGCCTCACCAGACCCTTGCTGTCACCTCCAACATGCTCAGGTTGCTCAGCAACTGCTGTGTGCAAAGCCATTTCCCAACCCACCTGTGCAGCTGACACTCAGCCCTACAAATCACAACCAAAAGGCACTGTTACCAAGAACCTTCCTCAGGATTCTATATCCACTCCTATGTACCAGTGACAGCCTTGCTCACCCCATCCTTATGCCTCTGTCCTTCTCGCCCCTCATTCCCACCTTGTCAACTTGGATTCCTTTGACTATGTAAGTGTCTTAAAGGTGCATATATGCTACTTTTGTGTTATACATGGGCTAATTAACTACTCAAACTAGGGACGATAATGCAGTTGAATGCTTCAAATGTGTTTATGGCTATCTAGAAGAGTGGACTCTGCATCTGATTTGGAAGAACAAGCAGTGTGAATGTTAGGCAACACCACGGGTGGTATCTTATGAGTACAGGTACAGATAGTAAATTGGACAGACATTCATAAGTGGGTATTCAGTAAGCAGCACACACCACCTATCACTGTGTCATTGACAATGATGATGGCCCATCCCATCAAGCCCTTGCTGTGTCATTGATGTGAACAACTCAAAGCAGTGGCAGCAACCATGCCAACACTACTGCTGCCCCAACAATTGTGACAGCAATGTTACAGTTTTTCTCCTTTTCCTAGCTGCCTCCTATTTCTTCCGTCTTCCTGATATGCTACCTAGCTTCCACGCTTGCGCAGATCCCCCCCCACATCCCCTATTGTTTCCTTCAAGTACATATTTCTTCATTGTCACCTTGTTCCTACAACTTCACTATCACCTTACTCTTCCACCTCAGGTGACATACTACTTGGCTTCACCTTACCACACAGCACTTGTACCTTAGTCATACTTACTTACTCCCATTAGTTCCCTTCGCTACTTTGATATAGTTCTACATACTTGCTCCTGTACTTAACTATAGTTAAGCGCAATCTAGCATTGTGTCTTGAACCACTCCCTGGACTTCTACTAGCCACTGCACACTACTGAAGTGCTCTGTGAGTTCCAAGGCGATTCCTTGAGAACCTCTCTCATTTACCTCCGACCTGACAACCAACCTGTCGTCCACACCCTAGGATCAAACCTTGGTCACACCTGACGTTCCGGATCTCTGTTCGCAATGCTACACATAACAAGCAACATATCCCATTCAACCCCTACTGTGTTGGCAATGATAACATGTCCCAGCATGGTGATGCAGTGTTTTGGCCCCACCGTGTTGACAACAATAACCATCTCCTGTCCTGTCCACCCTTGTGTTGTCAACAAGGATGATGCAGCACAGTGGCAGCAACTACTACCACCATGACAACAACAACACATCCCATCTTGAGCCCATGCTGTATCATCAATGACCCCCAGCTATTTGGAGTACAAGTGCTGATACAGGAATGGACTTTGATTGCACAACATTACAGATTGTAGGGTATATTTTCATGTCACTATTTGTATAGCAGCAATGTATTGCTAGATGAGAAATGTATTTCAATGTTGTGTAATATCAATGGTGGCAAAAATATATACAGCCGAGTTCACTCTCAGAGGTATTGATACAACAGTAGTAGAGCATTGAGTGAGTTTTTCCTTATTAGAATATATCCTAGGCATGCACATGCTGATGTCAACAGTATCAACATAGGTTATATTTGGCTCTATCTGTATCTCGTCACTCTGATATTTTGGTGATGCACGGTCATCTTTCGAGTCAACATGGAAAACATTATCCT
>JBBPTZ010000615.1:0-12128 GCA_038094315.1 Phylloporus cf. tubipes
TGAGTTGACGAACTGTATCGTTGAAGGTGATTCCACCACTTTGGGTTTCGTTGATGACTATAAACAAAGCATGAGGTGGGGACACAGAGAAGGTGGAAAGATGACGTACGCCTTTGCTTTATCGCAGGGTCATCCGTGAAAGAGTATAACACGAGGGGGTGAGGTCTTTTAGCTAGTGAGCACCCGGAATGCAGCCGTACATTGGTCAGCGTACCGTGCATTGACAAATTCAATCGCTTCATCTAGGCTATCAACAGGGATGATGGCCAGGATGGGACCAAAGATTTCCCTGTAGAACTGTGAGCTTCCACGGGTCGGTCGATTGCGTGGTTGCCTACTCTTCAAGCAGAGAATCTCCGTCCTTGACGTTCGTCACCAGAGTAGGTTCGATTCGCCTCTTTGCAGCATCCTTCCTTCCCTCCATGACATCGGTTACTTTGTCGCCCTGAGTGCGATCGAGTAGCGAGGACAGCCTGTTGTAGTGCAATTCGTTCACGATGCTCCCAAAATGCGGAGCGTCGAGTGCTCCATCTGGGAAGAATGACTTGTAAGCCTTCTTCAAGGCCTGCACGAGTTCATCTTGTTTTGATCGGTTCACCAGGATATAATCCGGGGCAACGCAAATCTAACATACCATATAAATATCCGATAGAGGATAAACGTGATGCCTTACCTGACCGGCGTTGTTACATTTTCCACATAGGATACGCTTAGCCGCCAGGTCTACATCGTACGCAGGATCTATGAAGACGGGACTCTTCCCACCGAGTTCGAGCGTGAGTGGAGTGAGATGTTTGGCAGCTGCGGAAGCCACGATGCGAGCGACTCGACCATTCCCCGTATAGAATATGTGGTCCCATTGGAGTTCGAGGAGTTTGGTTGCCTCTGGCACAGCACCGTTTACGATCCGATAAGCAGAAGAGTCGAGATACTGGGGAAGTAGGTCGGCCATAAGCTGGGAGAAGTGCGGTGCAGCTTCGGAAAGTTTGATCGCTGCACAGCAGCCAGCTGAAATAGCCCCCATGAGGGGTAGGCACATGAGAATAAAGGGATAATTCCACGGCCTGCATCAGTTATGTCAGGACTAATAAAACAAAGCCCCTCGGATAAATCAAATGACGTACGCGATGATGAGCACAGTGCCCCTGGGAGTCTTGAAGACGCTATATGGGGGTTTCAACAACGTTCCATGCGGGGATTCAAAACAGGGCCTACGTCGGATTCCATCCCTTTTGCGGACCCGACACTTCTGGATGATCAGGTGCAACCCACGCGTCCAATCGCTCGGCGGTTTCCGTCACTCGTTTGACGACGGAGCCAATTTCGCCTGGGAGTACATCCATCCTCGGTTTCGAAAAGTCCTTGGCGAGCGCGTCGCAGATCGCATCAGTCTCGTTCTGTGCCAGTCGAGCGATCTGATAGAGCTGGTGCTTTCGCCATGCGAGTGGGCGGGTGACGCCTGACTTGAACGTCGCCCTGAGCGTATCCCTGATCTGTGCGCCATCACGATGTCCATCACCTCTGATTGTATACCTAACGAGTCCACCTTTGATCGCACCTTTGGGATTTCTTCGATGGGGGTGTGGACGAGGGTCGCCATCGATGCTGAGTAGCAGGAGTCCGAGTGAGGTCGGCTCAAGACTTGAAACTTGATGGTCGAGTCCGAGTTTGAGCTATTATATGGGTTTGAACGCCCATTTGTCAGCTGCGGTGGGCTCTATTGATTGCGCCTTCCCATTTCCAGAGTCCTACTAGTGAGAAAAAGGCCGTATCAGCATAACTCTCATATGAATATTTGGACATGCACGAGGCGAGCCCGGGCTGGTCGGGGTCGGAAGTTTGATTACAATACACTCCGACCATCACGCCTGCCATTTTGCCGTGTCGGAGCTTAAAATCGATCAAGGCCGCAGTACCGGCTGGCCACCATCAACCGCTCATCGTCAAAAAGCAGTGCCACTCGATCACTCGGCACCCGTAGTCCCGTAGTACTTGCGGTAATCACGATATACAGTGCTGTCTGCTCAAGCTCCCAAGCCCTAGCAATATCATATCTCCAACGACGGGAATCAGTTATTTCGTAACACTGGCTTGTTCCGACTGCCATCCCCCAACTTTCTCAGGTTTCAAGCATGCTATTCCACTCAGAAACCGCGTGCATACGAAGTAGTAGACATACACGATCGGCATTGTTACAGCAGTACATGACATTCGTTTTACTCACTACGTGCGATGACCCGTTCTCGTTCATTCTTCCCCAACGGTCACCCAGCTACTGCGCCCCGACGACCTACGAATCGACGCTTCCTTCAGTCCCCACCGCCAGACAGACACACGCGGGCATCGCACCTGGAACTACCGTCCGACCCAGCCCCCCCGTCGTCGATCACCAATTTCACCGTCTTGACTTCGAACCCACGGAAATCGAGACCCATCCGGAACCCCGATGCTGCGAGATCGTCGGCACCTTCGTTCGCAACGGGGACCAACGACAATGCCGTCTTGTGATCCTCCAGGAGGTTCGTCAGGTATGCGTCCACCACCCGCACGTGTGGCGAGATGCGGAGCTGGACGCGTCCATGACCGCCAAAAGCTTCGTAAAGCCTCAGAATGACCGTCTTGCTCGCACACCCTGACTCGAAGTCGTCTTCGCCACGCTTTATTGTTTCAAGGAACACATTTTGGGATCCGTCGAGCCAAAATGGTGATTTGGAAATGAACGGCAGTTGTTGGGCGCCGGAGTTCTGAGGTGCGGCTCTCACTGTATGTATAAGCACATCAACTTTCCTACCCAAATGCCAGTAATTTGTAAAAGATCATTACTCACAATGAAGTGGAGAGTTAAAAATAAAGGCAGCCTTCGGCACGTCGGACTCCAAGAATGAACCAACGTGCGGCATCACCGCCCACGAAAATTCGTGTTTTCCTATGTGAGAAGATATGTGAGTCATTTCCGCATGCTAAAGAGTGAAGCACCGCGTGCCTTGGTCCTGCTCGGCATCTGGAGCTGTCGCTGCCCTCAAGAGAGAAAGACGAAGGACGTTTCCTTGGCATGAATATCCATACTTTGACTCGGACAAGAATGCGACGCCGTATCCGTATTCGCTAAAGTCGGCGTACTGAGAGCACTCATCAGAAGTAGCAACGTGCAATTCCAAGACCGAGGTCATACCTTGTGGCCACAAACTTCAAATTTGGCTGCATCGTGTGTGGTGTTCTTGTGCGTCGGTCGCTGGACCCACCCGAATTGAGATTCGTACGTGGCAACCGTATTGTTGATGTTCAGCGGCAACTCGACTGTGACAACCCATTACCAAGGAACACTGGATATGGTGATCAAGTACTTGCACTTCAAGATTTTATGCCTTTCGTGCCAATCCACCTCGACGTCAAAGGTAAAGAGGGGGCGCGAATCCGCCTTCGTAGTGGCTACGCCACAAATGTTATTCGCATTCCAAAACAACGCTCATGGCTGGCTTACTTGAAAACGCATCCAGAGACACCTACAAAACATCAGTCATTAGGGTGAACAGCAATGCAAGATGTTAAATACGAACGGTGACGTCAATCGTACTCTTTCCGTACTTGACCTGCGTTTGCACAGTCGCTCTGAGGGGTCCTTGGGTGACGACACGAGCCCCAGAAAATTGAAGGGGTGTTGGCGTTTCCAGATGATGAATCTCGACATCTATCGGAACACGCTTTAACGCATATAGACGACCATCGAACTTGAAACAAACCCCATGCATCCCAGTAGTTGGGTCGGTCTTCGAAAATGACCAATCCTCCGGTGCAGCCCTCCGGGATTAGCTCCCGTTCGAGCTTCACGTCGTACAAGCTAGTGATGCGTCCCTTAGAAATCGTGAGCTGCAGGTTCGAATTTTTCAGGACGACGTGGTCCAAGCCATTAGTATATGCTGGAGACATTCCGTCAGAATCAAAACTCATTGAGCCCCAGCACGCTTACCAGATACGGGCCCATGTTCAGTGGACACGGCCGATGGCTGAGCCAGCATCTCATTTTCTGGGGTCTCAAGCAGGATATAACCATGCTTTCCCTCCACCGTCTGCATTAACTTCGGGAGTAAGTTCTGAGTGGCTTCAGTAACAGGTATCTTGATGATATCACGACGTGAAAACGGCGTCGTATTGATTGCCAAAATATCGAACGATTGTGAAGTCGGAGTACCTCCAGACCAAGGAACGGAGTCACGAAGAAGGACGCCAAGAGCATCGTCAAGGAGAGCTTGGCAATCCCTGCGTACCTCGGAATACAGTTGTTCAGCGTCGTCGTATACCATCCCGCTGTTAAATCGTCAGTACAGTCCCCGTTTATCCTTAGAAGAGACTTACATGGCAGATCCGGGAAGAACTGAAGCAACAACTAGTTAGATCATCGAGCATGCTTTGCTTTCAAGTCAGACATACCATCATGGACTATGAGAGACAATCAGTTAAGAGACAAAAAGGCAGCCAGCAACACGAACATTGATTCAGGAGCACTTTCTCCCAGCAATCGTCGATTGTGGCCTTTGGGTACACATACGAACTCCGATCAATTTTAAAGAGCGTCGCGAGAGTTGCGAGGCGCTTGCAGAACGTTTCAGCGTGGAACGGGAGATAATCCAAGTTGCCGCATGTACCTCAACATCCCGCAACAAGATCTCACACTTCCTGTTTCCCTTTTTGATCGAACCTTGAGCAAGTCGATAAGACCCACGTGTCTATTGGATTCTTGTCAACATCCTCGCTTACCGTGAGAAGTATATGTGCCACGATGAAACTGGCGAGGCGATAAGGCAGAATACAGCATCACGGAGAAGAAGACAGCACACCTCTAGATACAATTCTCCACGCCTGTTACAATAAGTGTCTCGGCACAGACGAGACAGATAAGGACGTACCAGACTGGAAGCGTCTTGCCCCTTTGCGATTCTCGTTCGATGTCTTCAAAGAATTGCTCCACAGTACCGCCCATGCTCACAGGTGGGAGCTCGCGGTGAGTGTTGTTTACTGCTCGGATTCGGCGAAGCTACCCAACCATCAAGGACAGAATGCAATTGCGTGGGTACGAACATACGTTTTCAAGCATACTCGGGAGGGCACCTCCACCGCCGTCGCCATTCCCAAAGACGAGGAGAGCGGTATCATTTGATTCGAGATTCTGCGATCATTGGGTATCAGAAGTTACTGGCGGAAATGCAACCAACCTTATGATTTGTCACTCCCTTGTTCACATCGCCAACAGTCGCTTGTGCATTATACGTATCTATGAAGTAGTCGCGTGATTGCGGCGCATTAGATTCGAGAAGCGGAGACCCTACCAACAGGGGTCATGTGACACAAGACTTGGGTGCCATCGATGCCCACCCAGTTGAAAGTCGAGTGAGGAAAGACATTTCTGTATACATCTTTGGGTAATTTCTGGAAGGTTTGCAAAATCGAACATACACATTGTTCCTAACGGGATGGACGATTGTGAGCAGCCCTTCGCATAAACGACAATACCTACCAGGAGAGCTTTTGCGTGAAGAAGTACTTCATCCCCGAATCTCTGATCAACTGTGGATAGGCACCAGTCAATCCGAACGAATCAGGGAGCCAAGCTGTCTCGGATCGTTGACCGAACCGAGACTTGAAATACTGCTGGCCGTAAACAAACTGTCGGATAAGGGCTTCACCAGATGGCATGTTTCCATCATTCTCAACCCAGGCACCACCGATGGGGTGAAATTGCCTTGAAGCGACCTTTTCTTGAATCTTCTTGAAGAGAGGCGGGTATTGCTGCATTACGCACCAAGTTCAGCCTTCTAATCTACGCAGGCTAGGGACAAGAATACCTGTTCTAACCACTTGAATTGTTGCGCTTGAGTGCAAGCAAATCTGTGTTCTGGATAACGCTCCATGAGGTCGAGTTGAGTTGACCATGACCTCGCGGTCTTCTGCTGCGTGACCCTGTATGGCCACAGCCAGGCCGTATCCTGTACGATGCCATTAGTAGATTCTCACCACTGCCTTGGTGTCTTACGATATGGCAATACGACATGCCAAGGACTTGAGCTTTCCCTGGACCTTCTTTGTAGATATTCGCCCCTTTCGCCTGCCAACCTTTCCCAAAGACATCTTCTGCGATCTCTCGCATCTGTTTGATATTCTCTGGGTCTCCGGTCTTGAATGCATTCATGATTGCATTCGCTGTCACGAGGGCCTTGTTTTGTAGCGGGCTTTTACCTGGCAAAGTGTCCACGATCTCTCTCAGCGTATCAAAGTCCCACATGAGATGCCCTGGTGAACGACTTTCAGCAAGAATCTCATAAACACTTCTCAGACATACAAGCATCCTGGTTAGGAACCACGAGATCAGCAGATGCCAGTTCGAAGTACCTGTTCATCTGGAATTTGGAGATGAACGCTATTCAAAGAAAGGAACGAATTATCTCACGTCTGGGGGGGCAATCGTGTCACCATTCCATGGCACCCCGAACATGCCGTTGCAGCTAGATTCGATGACTACTTCGTAGGTGCCGCATTCGACGGCTTCACGAGGAATAATGTGCTCCACGCGACGGTCACCACCATAACCACCGGTGATGCCTGAAAATGGGAGTTGAGTGGATCGAAAACAGATCGAATTCTCGAAATAAACCTTGCAATGGCAGACCCTCTGGCGTGAAAACCATGGCTTCACATCCAGGATCAAACTCGACTACCAGATGATAAGACTGATTTGACAAGGCAATGGAAAGGGATACGCACGCTGGACGCGTTCATATTGCTTCCAATCAGACGGGATCGTGATCTTGACTTTCCACCAGTGGTTCGTCTACGACGAGACGATATCAGTCACACCGCTTCAAAGGGATGGCAGATCATACCCCTTCTCGTTCAGTTAGCCGCAGATCATGACGGATCCGTATCAGACACTCACAAGACGGTCCAAACGAGTCACCCTTCTTCGCAGGTCTAAACGTCTGCTGGATCGCTTCATCGAACAGTGGCTTCGACAGTCCGGGGGCGCTCCAGACTTGCAGCTCCACGTAGTCGGGACCATCGAGCCTGTGGGTAAAAAGGACGGACGAGAGATTGACGTCTTCAAAATGGCCGCCCAGGAACGTCGAAAGTCGGCTTTGAGTCAAATTCTTAATCCATTTCGCTCCGGATCCGTAGTTGAGCTCAGGATACTGGCCGTGGCAACCGTGGTTGTGGGCCATCTTCGATATCGAGTCGGTTAACTAACGTTGCCCTTGATCAAACGCCAAGTTGAAGTTGAAGGTGTGGGTGAGATGTTGAAGAAGTTGCGTGAGCCTGAGTTCCCTATTGCACATGACCGTCATGTTTCACTGTTATCATAGTATTGGCACGATATTACTGTGATGGTACGACTCGATTCGTCACTTTCACTGCGTCCGGACCTTCTTTTCCTGACTAAAGCCGCGAGAAGCAATGCTGCAACACCGTGGACGGTTTCTGTGACAGAGAACTTGGATACTGCAGTGACGACAAAGGCCCGGGTTGGCAGGAAGTTTGCGCACTGGAGCTGAAGTTGGTATGACCCGATTGACAGCTAGAGGAAGCGATTGAAGAAGATGCGTCGCGAACGAACAGCCTTCAAGGTAACGGCGGTTGTACTGGTACGTAAATGAAATGATGTTGAAATATCTTGTCAGAATCCTGCTGGCAGCCGCTCTGAGTCATTTTCTGAAACGGCACCCGTTTTCAGCTCGTTCACATCAGAAGGGCCAGCGGCACGGTCATGGAACACGGCTTATTCGAATCAAGTGTGGCCGAGCCTCGACCTCGACAGCTTCCTTGCTGTAGGCTATGAACATTGGCGATAGCGGCAAAGTTCGCGCGGAGGTGGTAGAAAGGTTCAACTTCTACCATGGAAGTACGACCAAATAGTATCATTCGTGCTCTGGTCTCTGGGGAAACGATTCTGGGTCTGGAGAAAATCGTCACCATTCTCCTGGATTTCTCGGAAAAGAAGATGCTCCTAACCTTAGAATTCCCATCGTATCAAGGTTTATCGATATGGATCCATTCACCCCTTAAACCTTAGACCAACTAGGTGTCAACTTTGCGTTCATGCCCATGTTTGGGAGATGCGCGGCTTATTCATGGTACTTGCTGTGGACAACATCCTCGTGTCGAAGCGGAGCAAGCAAAGGGACCCACAGGAGTACTGGGTATTAATATTTGACTCCCCACTCATATCCCTCAGTCGAGAACGACGCAACCCACATTACTACCTCTCTGCGCTAACAACCCCCAACCAACCTATATTACCGTGACATGTCCATCATCGTGGAAGTGGACGATTCTGATGTCGACGTTGACCTGAGCTCTGTCAGGCACGCGGAAGACTCGTTTATGGTCCTGAACGACCGTGTAGACGAAACGGGCCCTCTGGATGGCTCTATCTCTCCGCCAGAGGATTTGCAATCAGAGTCCTCCGATCTGTCATACCTGAATATCGATCTCGGGGATGGCGACGACGAGGAAATCAACACCACTGATACTGAGTCAATTGATCTGGACGAACAGCAAGTAAACCGAGAACTGGGATTAGAAGAAGTAGGTGGTAGAACGTGTAATCTTGAACGCACACTCATAATTGGCACTTATAGGTCGACGTCGAAGTAACCGAACAATCTCGTACCGAAGATGACTTTTGTACCTCTATCCCAGGAATGTACCGCATCCTTGACTTGATCAGCGAGCGTGGCACCAGCGGCCTAGGTATGATGCCACACAATCTTTCAGCTTGGCTCTTACATTTGCAAAGTCGACAAAATTATTATTGCGCAGGAGTCTCTCAAGCGTTTCTTGAATGAGATTTCTCCCGGCGCCTACATGTCCTTGACAAAGGTCGACTTCAAGGCTCTCGACAAGTCACAGGTTAAGCCCATAGGGATTTATGGGAGCAAACACGAGATCGTTCGTTTTTTGGTCTCAGTAGCTGTCATCGACGACGTCACGTATGCCGCAGTCTAACTGATGATTTAGTTATCACTGACATCATTGCGATAGCTCGACCAAGTTGATGGATTCTCACGAAGCAAAAACTGAAAAGCCAGCCCTCCGTTCAGGGCTCTATATCTGCCGTATTCCGAAGTCCGTTGGTGTCGCCGAGAGGATGTACGTTATCTATTGGCCTGAAGAGTCGACGTGGGACGACGATGCTTCCCCGCCCGTGCGTCGAAATCGCGCCACTTTCATGAGGTGGGTCACATCTCGCGGAGCAGTCAAGCACAAAATGCTCACTGACACTCACATTTCCAGGTTCCTCACAAAGATCTGTGATCAAGTCACTGCTCTGGTCTCCGAAGACCATGCAAAATCCATGGTTTGGAGTAGCAGCTCGGTCGTTGACGACCAGCTTTCCGAATCCGACGAAGATGATACGGATCGATTGTTCACCTTTGAGGTTGCGAAAACGAAGCAACAAGAAGAAGGTGTCTCTGTACGCCCAGGGTTCGAGGCACGTTATATCTTCATTTCAGTATGCGTATAAACGAATTCCCCATCTCGATAGTGCGGCTCCGATGAGCTTGTCGTCACCGAGTTGCCCCCGGAATGCGATATGGACCCTGGGATTTTCAAGCCGCGCCTCTTATTCGGCGA
Organism: Phylloporus cf. tubipes; assembly: GCA_038094315.1. Classification (NCBI taxonomy): domain Eukaryota; kingdom Fungi; phylum Basidiomycota; class Agaricomycetes; order Boletales; family Boletaceae; genus Phylloporus; species Phylloporus cf. tubipes. Next base: position 9,625 of record JBBPTZ010000615.1, read on the forward strand.
AACAAGGCAAGGATTCATGACAACCAAATATGTGCCCGTTAGGCGCTCCATCAAGACCCTCAACGCCTACAGGATTAACGCGTTCGTACTACAGGATGCCCTGTATGCTCTTTAAGCTTTGTTTCTTTCCACTTTTTTAACACGAAGTTGACAGGCTGAAGGAGAAATTACATTTATCGGAGAATATGAGCAACAAATCGCTCAATAACTTGGTCCGATTGGGGCTCAACAAGCGTTTCCCAGACGAATGTTCTATCTGGACGAAGCAGGTCAACGCCATTAGATTGGCTTCTCAGAAGGACGTGGCAGCCCGACAAAAGAAGGCCGAGGACAAATTGAGCGAGGCCAAAGTCCAGACAGAATCAAGTATCCGATTTGCGATTGTCAATGCCGTATTTTTCAGCTTCCCGTTCGTTGACGTTTTCTTTCTCTGGCGTTTCACTCACTCATGAACCCATAGCACTCTCGATCGTAACCGATGTTTCGCGTCAGTCCCAGCTCTCACTGCTGATGAAGAGTCTAAACTGAGTGGTTCGTGTTAATGGCTTCACATTCCGAGTCGTGTTGATGGCATTCCTCAGAATTCTACTCCAACCTAACAACGATATACCCACGCATTGCGGAGAACTTTGCCGACGAACTCCATCGCACCAATTGCAAGAATATCATTGACGAGAGTTTCAGGAGATCCAAGGAAAGGATCCTACTCATCCTCTACATGTCTCGTATTCTCGTCAACATAACCGAGACCCAGCTTGCGACGTTCGTCCGATCAGTTTACAGGGACAACAAGCGGCAGTTGCAGAGTACCTTGGCTATCATCCTGCACGAGATTGCGAGTCCGACAGATAGAATGTCTAAGCCAACGTCAACCGAGACACGAAATGCCGAGAGGATGCTCAAGGAAGGTGGCAACGAATCTTCTCTCATTAATGACAAGGACTTTGTCGCGGACCTTGAGGGGCATTTTTCCACTAGGCCTGTGTTGCAGGAAGCAATAACGACCGCAAAAGAACAGGCACAGAAGTACCTCGGGACCGTTGTGGATAGGCTCTGTCGTAATGTCCTTAACTCTGTTCGTCGCATACAACTAGAGGGCATCCGGGAGCAGCTGAAGCAGGAAACGGAGCATCGCGACGATCAAGAAATTCGTGAAGCAGGACGTTCTCTGATACAGAAGGTGAATCCGCTATCGGAGTTGTGTGATTCTCCGTAAGCCCTTTCGACCATCGATAAAACTTCCAACTAATCAATAATATCCAAGGGAAACTCTGCGTCTCAGGGTGGTCATACAATGTAGAGACTTCAGCTATCGTCGTGACAAGCGTATGTTCGAGTTGTCTGAGCTGGCTTCCCTTGACTAACAAGGAGCTTTAGATCCACAGGCCTTCGACGTCACCGGCCTTCGGGAGACGCTGAAGGAAGCGTCACTAATGTTCACCGTTCATCTCATGCACCTGACGACACAAGATCAACATGAGCTTCAACTGGATTCAACCAAGGTTCCCGAACCGCGCTTCAAGGAGTCGTACTCGTTTCGGCTGCCAGTGGGGTTCTCAGTCTCGTGAGATCGACTTGAATCACCCCTGTCCTTACGCACGATGGCTGATGGGCTTTCAGACACTCGCAACTTCTTGAAGGCGATAGATTACTCCTCGTACTGATTGACCGCAATGCCAACCTCTACATTCACTTGGACCACTTGAACAATATCGAAAACTCTATCGGCCGCGAGCGCGGCAAGATGCTTCATCGAGATAAGATTGGGGACGAATTCCTTTTGGCGTTTGATGAATCTCAGGGCATGCTTGCGGTGATTTCTTGCGAAAAGGTAAGTATGCAGTTCGAGAAATGCGGGTGCTGGATTGACGTTAACCTCCGCTTTACTAGCTTCAGTTACACGTCTTTGTGCATGACGATAGTCGAGGGTTTACCGCATCTGGCAGCACTATCACGTTGAATTCGTGGTACGGTGAGGGAACAACGATTAAGAAAGCTTGTTTTACCTCAGGAAGCGAGGAGCTTTTGCTTGTCGACTCCCACGCTGTCGCCCGCATTTTCTCACTCACTACTATGCAGTTTCGGTGAGTACCTTTGGTAGATTGAATTCTCGTAAGAGCCTGACGAATTTGGTAGGCCTGCTTCTTTGGATCTGCATCAAGTCCCGATCGATGTTCATTCTTCTCCAGACGGCTCGTGCTTCTTAATCGTTACATCGGACGGCACTTCTACTAGCATATTCGCTCATCATTGGAGCACTTTTGGGTCTACCAGTGGGGTATCGCTCCCTATCACAGATTGGGCAGGCGACAGTCACCTTGCCATCAGCTCACTTGTCCGCAGAAGCGCGGTCTACCTGCTAAAGTTGGACCTGTCAACTCACACCTGCAGCTCTGTTGCGCTTGATATCACCCGAAAGGTCACCGAGTTCATGTTCAAGGAGAAGGACGGCCACGGGGCCTTGTCTCGAGACGCTCATCTTACGGCGCACAACTGCATCATGG
>JBBPTZ010000616.1:0-17704 GCA_038094315.1 Phylloporus cf. tubipes
TGGTCAATTTGCGGAAAATCACACCTCTGTCCATACATGTTCTTACACATATATCACTTTCAAACACTACTATTTGAGGGTCTAACCACCTCTAACCCGAATCTATTTACAAAAAAAGACATAAAATATGTCACCAGGTTCCACCGGCTGCATACTGTATTTGGGAATGTCACGGTTGTGCACTTTTTGTGATGTACAGTAATGTGTAACTTTGCTGATGCACGATCAGCACCAGCTGGTGTCTATACAAGCAGCGACCCGTTGTGCAACATCAGAATCCAGGTTGCACCGCTTGGTCAAGATGCGAATCAAATCCTTCCCCCTCGGAAAACTCTTCTCTACCAACGACCCCAACCCTTTGAGAATACGTCCAATCCATGCCTCAGCAGGCATCGAAAACTTGCCCTGGTTGTCAAAGTGCGACAACAGACCCTGCACAATATCCCTCGATTCAGCATACTTGGCATGGCCCTCCAACGTCGTGATACATGCATGTCCAGTTGAGTGAAATCCGTTCTTTTCCAGCGTCTTGCCGTTGCGCCGCCACCAGTCCTCCATGTCTGATTCGCGTTCCAAGTGGGTCACTGCCAGCGCGATGGGCACCTCCTTTTTCCCAAGCACTTCGTAAAACAACCGATAGTTGCTCTGCGTCATGGCAGTGATCTTGTTCCTGCGTATACAGAACAAAAAAAGGCTGATGCCGCCCACCGCATTCAGTCGTTGAATGAGCCGCACAGCTTTCTCGATAGCATCAACATAGCTGTTGGGACCCCTTTCGGGTTCTTTCAGACCAACAGTATCCCATAAACGAATGGTCGTCGAGCCGAGTTGGAATTGGTACTCGGAAGCATCCAGGGTGCAAGGTGCACTGTCCGGTGAGACGGACGCGATTTGCCACCCTGCGAGCAGATTGATGAGGGAGCTCTTTCCAACGCCAGTTTCTCCAAACAACAAGACGTGCAAGTCTTTCGGGGGTTTAGTCCGCGGGTGGAGGGAATAGTCCATGATAAGATTCCGTGCAAGCCCCTGACACAACTCGCGACGCCCAGGCACCTCTGGATGACAGTCATCAGGTAAGGTGGTGATGCAAGCGTGGCCGGAAAAGAACATCTCAAGGTCAGAAAACACTCCCACGTTGGTCGCCCACCATTCCTCCATAGCGTGTACAGGATTGAACTTGGACGACCGCCCCTCGAGCCCTGTGATGACCGCAACCACAGGCATTCCGGGAGCAAACTTGTCACGCATTTTCATGATGGAATCGTACGTCCTCTTCATCGCCATCATCGCCCCCGAGATGCCACGAATGCAAATGATCAAGAGATGGACACCGCCTCTCTTGTCGAGGTCTGCGAACAATGATCGCAGTGCCTCCTCCGTGCGCTTTTGGCGCACACTCCCATGCAATATATCTCCTAGACCCGGAGTGTCCCAGAGACGGAATACTCCATTGCTCTTCTCCCAGTCATAGTGACTCTCCATCGTCGTGACAGGGCTAACGTCGTTAGCCACGATTGCTCGCTCTGCACCAAGCACAAGGTTGACAAGTGAACTCTTTCCAGCCCCGACTTCACCCATAATGACGATGTTGCGTGCCAATTTTGGCAAAACCCCCTCGATGATGAGGTTACGGACGAGTCCTTGACACAACTCGCAACGACCAGATAGCTTGGGATGGCAATTGTCGGGAAACGTTGTGATGCAAGCATGGGCAGAGAAAGTCATGCCGAAGTCGAGAAGCGTCGCGACATTACTTGTCCACCAATCATCCATCGAGTGCATGATATCTGGCGACGCCGATCTATTCTCGAGATCGGTGATGACGGCAACGAGTGGGATTTCCGGAGCAACCTCGTCACGAATCCGAGTGATGATGTCGTAGATCTGCTTCATGCCTTTGGTGACCCTTGGAAGTCCACGCATGCAGAGTATCAGAAGATGGACGCCACCTCCCCTGGTCAGCTCCGTAAGAAGCGAACGAAGCGCATCCTTTGCCTTCTTTGGTGACACGGTTCCGAACGACCCTTCGCTAAGGCCTGGCGTGTCCCAAAGACGGAACGTCTGGGTGTCCGTGGCCCAATCATGGCATTCCGTTCCAATGGTCACACCACGAACGCCGTTTCCTGTGGCAGCGCTTTCAAGACCTGTTACAAGATTGATGAGGGAACTTTTGCCGACTCCACTTTCCCCTGCAATGACGATGTTGCGAATTGACGCGAGTTGTGTACTTAAGAACGTGTTAGCCGGATCTTTATCAGGTCGTGGCGCATACCTTGTAGATAGGTTTGTCATGATCCGATTCGTTGCTGGTAATCTGGAGAAGACGGTCTACTGCGGGCAGTAAGTTAAGAAGAGGGAGCACCCACTTTTCGCCACCTCAGAGGAAGTTGAAAAGCAACAACGGAGAGTTGCAAGAACTATTCGCAGTGAGACCACGTTGTTTTCACGAGCCCTTGGGCCACGGTTCGTCTAGATTTGGCAAAGCCCTGCGACGTAATTGTTAGATCGATATGATCTATCACTCGTGCTTCGCGGTCAAAGACTATTTCGATATCGTGGAGCTGAGATAACTACTATTCGAAGTTCGGCTCCGAGACTTGGAAGCTCTATATGGATCAGATCTTATCTTCTCCATACAGCTGGATACGAATCCAAATGGGCATAGGCAGGAAGGGCGTGAACCCATTCAGACGAGTCAATAGGATTATTGGTATCTAGTAACAGACATCATTCTGATGCAAGCAGGCCCGCGACCTTTTCAGACTGTGGCCTTATAGTACAGGGGATCGGGAGCGCATGTCTACCAAGTCAAGGCAAGCTAAGATCGGTTGAAACGCACTCACCAGCCGTCAAGCATACTTACCGGATGAATAACTGATAAGAGAATTCAAGCTCGGACTCGAATTCGTTCCACTGGCTTGGCAATGTCAAAGCACGCCAGTATGTGCGACACGAGGATGAAAAGCACAAAGCGTCCGACGTGGCGTCCCGGACATGTTCTTGGACGTCGTCAATGCCGCGACCTGACAGAGATCAAGGAGTTTACTGCTTTCCCCACCCGAACACTGTTGACTCCAGGACTTCCCGTGCTGTGGCACTATTCTCCGTCGCACCCAAATATCGGTAAGGATCGAATCGTTCTGGGTTTGGGAAGACCTCGGGATCTCTCAGAACGGTCCTTGTGAGGTCAGACGGAGTCAGGCAAGACGTTGCGTATTACGGCATCCTATGTGTTTCCAAATATCGCGACATTCGATACCAAGCGGGGTAACGACATTCCAACGAAGAACCTCGATAACGATGTATTCGATAAATGGCAACGATGAGCGGTCCTCGAATATCGGCATACGGTCCTGACCTAGCATCGAATCCAGCTCGCTTTGGACTCGGTGTTGTATATCGGGATGCAAGACCACGACACCAAAGAAAGTGTACATGAGAGACACCATCTCGATTGATCGATCAGTCGAGATGAACAGGTACAGTGTCTCCAAAGCTTACCAACTCCATGGTCGCACCATACATTAATGTGACTGTGTCGCGAATCAGTCCTGTCTGACGTGAATGCTCTGGATCTTCGTCTGGTGCAGCTGACTCAAAAAGGTAGATATCAATAATAGACTGGCTGTTCCCGCTGCCTTCGAACATAAACAGGGTGGTACGTTGAACTTGCACACCATCTGAATGCGGACAATATCAATGGCTCGTGGCGCAATCGCTCACTTACTAGCCTGACTCCCACTGCGACTCTCTGGAACCACCTAGCAACCAACCAGGATAAAATTTTACTCGATTTTTTTAGGTAGGATTTTGTAGGAAGGAAGACAACTCACACAACGGGAACGCCAAATATGGGCCATTGAAAGGATAATCCGTTGCGTCCTGAACAACCTTGAGGAGAGGATCGCCAGTGTGTGACTTCGTGACCATAACATATTTGCAGTATTGACGATGCAGCGCCCCTATACGAATGAGAGTCGACTCCTAAAACGATGGAAAACAACGTACAAGTGAACAAAGGCCGACCACTTTTCAGGGTTCATAAACAAGTTTCGAATCAGAGCCCGGGAGCTCTCCAGTTGCACACGTTTCCAATCCTTTATCTGGGCGAGAAAGTAACGCTGAGTCAAGGAACGTCGTTCCTTGTGCGATTCGCCCAAAAGACGGCTAACCCCCCGAACGAGAATGGTCGTTTCAGCTACCCCCAGAATGCAAAAGCAATGCCCACAGTTCGACGAGCATGACAAACGGCGGCCGATCTGAGTAGATGGCGGCACGCTTTCCATGAGATCCCGTGTGGCCCGTGCTGTGTTCAAAACCTCCAAAGATGTCCATATTCGTGACGCTACCTAGTGGTCGTTCAGAAGAAAACCGGGCGTTGAGAACCACACACGACCCGTAGTCTTCACACCACTTGACACAGGTCTTGGCCATCTCTGGTTCATCCTATGGGAGATCCGAAACGTTACACGCATCTCCAAGTCGTGGGAACTTGTTGTGCGAGTGTAATGACGTGTCGCAGAGTTGCCTTCGCCATGTCGGACGATACGGTCCTACCCATCCCTAATCAGAGTCTTCCCCAGCATGTATTCATCCTTCTTTCTTCCTCCCTCAAGCACCTCCACGACAACTCCAGAAATTCCTTGCTAGATGGCATCAAGGCCGACAGTGCATTCGTCCCTTCGTTTCCTTTCGCTACGACGACCGTTTTTGTAATTAGAGATGGTCCCATATTATCGTTTGGTCACATCCTCAGGTAATCTTGTCACCGACCTGGCATTACTTGACGAGATGGAGAAAGCGAACAAGGAGGAGCTCGAAAAGTTGGAAGAACGGCTCGCCGAAGCCAAGAAGACAGAAGGAGAGTCCGAAGTATCGGATGCGCTCAAGGCGCGCGCGAACCACTTGACCCGGATATGCGACAGGGTATGTCGGTGATCCCTCCGCAACTCTTAGCTGACCTCTAGCAGGAGCACGCCGTCGCAGCGCAGAAGCTAGCGTTGGAGAAAACCCCTGGGCTTGGATCGAGGATAGATATATCCCTTAGTCTCATCCGGATCGGACTCTTTTTTGGGGACAATACACTCATCACCGAAAACCTCGAAAAGGCAGAAAAGTTGGTCACGTCTTCAACCCATTTATCAGCTAATAACAATATACAGATTCATCGAAGAGGGCGGTGACTGGGACAGACGAAATCGCCTTAAGGTTTACCGGGGACTGCACGCCGTCTCTATTCGTCAATTCAAGACTGGTGGCGAGCTCTTGATCGATGCGCTATCTACTTTTACCGCCACTGAATTGATCTCATATACCGACTTTGTCACCCTCACGATCATAGTCAATTCCCTGACTCTCAAGCGACCAGATCTGAAGAAAAAGGTCACCACCTTTTACATGCCTGTGTGCCAGGACTGACGATCATCTAGCTCATTACTGCCCCCGATGTCATCTCTGTCTTACCCGAACTTCCCGTTCTTGGCGATCCCGTAAATAATTTGTACGACTGCCATTACACCAAGTTTTTTGTCGCCTTAGGTATGCATTTTCTGCGCCTACAATAGGTGGCTTGCTAGAATTGGGCTGATGGATCCATTTCCGGATGGCCGTCCGCCACGCCATCTCTACGCCCGCAGCTACCCTCGAACAGACTTATCTCTTACCTTCGCGGTTGCTGTCTCCGCGTACCTGTTACTACATCCGAGAGATGCGGATTCTTGCGTACAGCCAGCTGTTAGAATCATACCGGAGCGTCACGCTAGAGAGCCTAAGTGGCGCATTCGGAGTCGGCGTTGATTTCATCGACAGGCAAGTAATGGTTTGCTTTGGGTGTTCGCTGTGACTCGACGATGGTTCTAGCGAGCTGTCACAATTTATTGCCAATGGGCGGTTACACTGCACGATCGACAAGGTGCATGGAATCGTGGAAACAACCCGACCGTCACTCAAAAGCGCCTAGTACGAGAAAGTGGTGAAGCAGGGTGATATTCTCCTCAATTCCATACAGCGATTGAGTAAAGTGTTGTATTGATGCCTGCGATAGTTGTACAAATTTCGGGATGATTCTCACCGACATGCACAAAATTCTGTGTTGAACGTTGTCAGCTTCCATCATCAGTCGACTTAGTCCTCTCGTTGGGGGCTGTTATTCAGGATTGAGAGCTAAAATATGATGAACCAAGCATATTCACAGTTTGAAGCTCATTAACACCCCGTCTACTGGTTCGACGACGGTTTGGTGATTGTAAAAGTACCCAACAACCAGGCTGACCCTTAAGAAGGCAATGTGCTGTTCCGGATCCACGAATCTTTGCTGCGTCATCGTTCCAGGGTCGTCTTGGTGCGAGATCTGGAGGACGGATACGATGTTCCTACCGTGACCCTTCTGCTTGCGCTTGGCGTGCAGATCCAAGATTTCACGGCGCACACCTCCACCACGATAAGTGAGATTCCACGTTGACATCCATTGTCATACACAAAATCCCTCGTGCGTATAATCTGTGTAGTCCGCTGTCACCGGACGCACCATTCCAACATGTCGCTGCCATCCTTCACGTGTTGTCGTCGGCGCAGCCGGATCTACCGTGTATGCACGCCCTCGCGAAATCGTATCTTGTGCCCATGTTTCCCAGCGGACGCGCTCATCGAGCGGCGTGTTTGGGGGGTCAGGCGAGCTGTCCGCCAGCGTTACAGGCCCAGCGCGCTCTGTGCTCGGGTTCTTGCCGTCGCCGGTCTTCTTCTGGCTCGCCATTCGGGGTGTCCAGGACCATAGCTGCGCGATGGTCTTCCGTGGTCGCGCCCTTCTGACGCGCTGGTCCGTCGACACGCTTCGTGTGCGCCCGACCTTCGTCAATGCCAGGTCGTTCGGGCCGTCTCAACGACCTCTCTTGCCTTGACCTTTCCACCCGCCGAGGTCAGCGTGGCAGATGGAGTACGAGTCTGTGTAAGAGGAAATAGAAACAACGGACAGTGGGGGATCCTTGTGCTCATATGATGGCGCTACGTTGTCCTCTGCTCATTGGTGCTGGTGGCCTCGGTCTCCAAGGCCTCGACGCTCGAAAACGGAAGCGCATCGGGTGGGGGCTGAAAGATCCGGCTCAAATGATACAGACCAAGGATCGAAGATGCTTGAAAAGTTCGACTGATTGTTGTACCCGGCATTCTTCGTGTCAGGCCCAAGCACCCTCATAAGCTCAGACGATGTGCTCTGGGTCATCGTCTCCTCGTTGTACTCGTAAGTAAGCTAAGTGGTCGAGTCAGGTTCCAGGGTTGGGGAACATTCTGCAGCTGGTGGGGGCTTACAAATGGAGTTTCGGAAGAGAAGTCTGGACTGGCACGACGAGCGTCATGACACGAACGTTTGCAAAATGCCGCCTGACTTCATGGAAATCGGTCACCCTTGCTGAACCACGCAATTTATAATTGTGACGGACGTGCTCAGCAAATGAGAAGAACAGAGTGCCTGTTACTCACCATATGCGAGGTCCCCCTCTCGGAACGTGAGTCATCGTGCCAAGGGACGAATGTGAAAAACTTACACATTACTTCCTTGTGTGGTAGTTGTAGCATTAAGCCACGCTGAACGCGCCACTCAGTAGTACGAGGTGCGGCACAGAGATCGAACGAACATTCCCTGGAAACTTGAGCGCGACTGCCGTCGCAATCGGCGCACATATTCCTTGTGCATGGGCGCTTCAAGGATGGTGAGTTAACTTGTCGCACGCGCTGTCGAAAAATGTACATACCAGGCTGCGCATAGGCCACATGCATTGTAATTCGGCTCGTTGAGACCACGACGCTAGAGAGGAGCGTGGGTGACACCACAATCAGAATGCTCCGCCTTAAATGTTCTCTGACGTTTCCACAAGCAATTTTAGCTCGCCTCTTGTCCGAGAGGAAAAATGGGACGCAGCATCCCATTACATGAATCCAGTAATCTACAAAACATCAATCTATGTGGGTTACGATCGCAAGAAATGAAGAATCCATGCACAACGAGCGCATCCGCATCGCGTCCGTACAGAGTGAATATCGCACGTCCATGTTCATCTATGTCTTCTTCTTCTTGTGGGACTTTTTCGGCGCAGGTGCAACAGGTGTAGGCGACCTCGATTCCTTGGCCTCATCCTCCTTTTGCACGTCCTCCAAACCCCGCTTCTACAAACCTGCGTGAGCGACATTGGTGACAATAGAATCCAAGGACACCCACCTTTCCCCTCCCCTTGGATTTCCCCTCCTGCTGCGCCTGTGCCTCCGCCTCCTTCTCAATCATCCCCAACAACGTGTTACACCGCCGCTGCAACTCCTGTGTCGACCGACTCTTGAAGAACCAATCAAATCGGAACACCGGAAACTCGGAAATGTCCCGTTTCATCCGCTCATACACGTCCTCGGCACGCATGCCGTAGTGGTTCAGCCGACAAAGCAAGTACCGGTCTTCTTCCTCCGAGTACACCTTGCCCTTGGTCGTCGGGTAGTTGAGTTCGAGCTCTTGCATGGGATGTTTGACGGAACCGATCTTCTTGGCGAGGAGATACTCGAGGTTGGAGCGCTTGTTACGCTTGGCTTCGCCTTCGGCAATACGAGCGGCGATGCGAGGGTGTTCGGCGAGCTCTTTCCAGTGCTTCTTGAAGTACGTGTAGTACCGCTTGACGGCCTTGGGATCCTTGTCCTGAATCTCAGAAGCGAGCAAGTCAAAGTCGTCGGTCCTATACGGGAAATAAAGATCAACGTGCTGAATAGCGCAAATACGAGAGCATTAAACCGACCATCCATAACTCTCCAAAGCACGGACGAACTGCTGGAAATCTCGCCGGCTCCAGTCGTGGAAACCGGCCTCCGTATATTGCTCCTTCAGAGCTTGCTCTTCCTCCGTCAGCGCTTCAGCTACGAAGCGTGTCAGCTTCGTCATTAGGTAATTACGAATGACATTCTTACCAGTGTCAATGAACTCTTGAGCGGCGGCGCGCTCCGCCTCGAGTTTCTCTGACGTGTCTTCAGGCCCTGGCGGGTCCCTCGTCGTCGCAGAAACGCCGTTCAAGCGCTTGACAAAACGCCATTTAACCATCTTCGACTCCCCACGACCGGTGACATACCTTGAACACAGCTAACTCCCTCTCCTGAAGCTGAGCTAAAGCGGGATCGAAGAATTGAAAGTCTTGGCTGTGGAATACATCCCGTCAGGAGCCTCGTAACGACCGTCCTTTGGTAGACTCACATTTGGATTTGTTTTGGCGCACGCGGCAACTTGGGCGCCTTCTCCGTCTTGGACGGTCCAGCGCGCAACGTATCCTTGAAGTAGCTATCCACTGAATAGTTCAACTTCCTCTCCCGCTTCGACAACGACAATATGTTTAGACCGAGCGACTTGCGGCCACTTCGAAAGTCTTCTCCCTCCCATTGTTGCAGCGAGTTGTCCGACTTGAAGTTGCTCAGATCTTCGAGGTTGAGGCCCTCGTATTTGCTGTTGAGCTCCGCAGTGCGCTCTTCGCCGCGCTGGATGATGGCTTCGATGTCGTCATTGATGAGCATACTAATGACCGAGACGTGAGCGAGACCGGCGAGACGCGCACGTAGGTACTCACTCGTCCGAAGCGTTGATGATCTTTTCAGCGCCGTGCGTAATCATGTCAAGCAGCTCGTCCTTGCTCGCAGCTGTGTTTTCAGAGTTGTGAGATCGACAACACCATAGACAGTGAACGGTACTTGCCTTTAGATTGTTGCTGCCGACCTTGTTGGATTACGAGCTGGTCGAGACGAAGCTTTTGCGCAGCGCGCTCCAGCATGCGCTCCTCGACGCTGCCCTCCGTAATAAAGCGGAACACGTATACTTGCTTCGTCTGTCCGATTCGGTGAGCTCGGTCCATCGCCTGTAAATCAGCTTGGGGATTCCTGGAGGCGTCCGGTAAGCGCGTTTCGTGCTAGTTGATCCGCGATTCGAGAACTCACCAATCACTGTCGTATAGGATGACGATGTCCGCGCTAGTCAGGTTGATGCCAAGCCCCCCAGCGCGCGTAGTGAGTAAAAAGATAAATCGTTCGCTGTCCGGTTTGTTGTACTCGTCGATCGCAACGATGCGATCATCGTGCGCCGTGCTACCGTCGATGCGGCAATACTCTGCATGAGAACCATGTCAAAAATACATCGACGACAAAGCTGAACGACGTACTGAATGCACGAAATAGACAGTAATCTTCGAGGATGTCCAGAACACGACTCATTTGACTGAAGATCAACACCCTCGATCCTTTAGCCTTCAACGACCCAAGCAACTTGTCCAAGATCATCATTTTTCCCGAGTTTTCTATTAGATGCTCGTCCGTTGTGTACGGCGGACCTGGCTCCTGATCACATGGGATGAGTCAAGATTTGAGTGAATTCGCAGATAGTGAAGACTCACCGCGCCATCAAACAGGTACGGGTGACACGTTACCTTACGCAGCTGCATGACCATGTTCATCAGACGGGTCTTGCCCTCTTTCTTCCCCGTCAATCCTTTCAAAGACTCAGATCGAGACATTCCAGATAGACGGCGGGACATCGTACCGTTGACAGCATCTATATCTTTTTCCAACACGGAACGATACCACTTGCGTTGCATCTCTGTCAGACCAACGTAAATGTTGATCTCCTTCTCTGAAACAAATGTTAATCACGGAAGTGTGAAGAACGTCACAACTTACTTGGAAGAAGATTCTTTTCGACGTCGGACTTGACGCGGCGCAGGAGGAACGGTCGTAATATTTTGTGCAATGCTTCGACAACCTTCTTGCTCTTCTCTTCCTCGCCATCGGCACCGGAATCGTCCTTGTGAAGGAAAGCGTCGAGATCGGCATAGTCGGAGAATATCTCGGGACATATGAAATTGAGGAGCGCAAACAATTCTTTCAGATTGTTTTGAAGCGGGGTACCCGTGATCAACAGACGGCCGCGCGACATGAAGGCGCGAACAATCTGGGCGAGGATCGAGTCGACGTTTTTGATACGGTGTGCTTCGTCGATGACGATGTATTCGAATGAGAATTTCTTGAGCGCGGACTTTTCTATGAGACAGATCTCATACGAAGTGACACAGACGTCGAAATCTTGAGGGATGAGTCGGTTGGCGATTATTTCTGCACGTTCTTCTTTGCTACCGGTCAAGACAACAACGTTGACGTCTGGCGTCCATCGTTCGAACTCGCGTGCCCAGTTCTGGAGTGTTGACTTGGGCACCACAATCAGATGAGGCCCGTTGACCGCACGGTAATGCCTAAGATACGAAAGGAAGGAGATGGTTTGCAGTGTTTTCCCAAGACCCTATAGGAATGGTTGGACGATTACGAGGTGTAGTCTAGCGGAGCACGTACCATTTCGTCTGCAAGAATCCCATTCAGGCCATTGTGATGTAACGAGACCATCCAATTCAGCCCCTGTAGCTGGTATGCTCTCATGGTGCCGTTTACAACTATCCGAGAGTGAGTAGACGCTACGCATCGAACGCGTGAACGCACAGCTCGGCGATTCCTCGAAGACGTAGGGCTGGTCATCCCCTTCTGCGGCGAGTTCTCCATCCTTGAGCATTTCTTCGTCCTCTTCCTTCTCGGATTTCCGGTGTCGGGCGCTTTGGTCTCTTGACGACGATGAGCACGCGAGCTAGAATACTAGAAAGGGACACCTACACGGGTTTCTTACGACCCTTTCCCCGCTGTTTTTGCTGTGCATCCAATAGAGCGGCATACTGAGGATCGCGAGCTTTCTGGAAACGCGAAGAGATGAGGAAATGTCTAGCACATGTGGTAGACTGACCTTGATGTCAACGAAATACTTGAAAAGGTCTGTCTGGCCCAACAGGTAAGAATAACGCTTTACAGCGTCCGCGATCTGAACGTGGGATGAGGACACGACGCACAGAAATGAGCACGCGAATGTATGTACCTTTGCTTTGTCCATCTCCTGCCTCTTGGCGTGGAGCTGGCTTTCGTCAGCCTTTCGCTTTTGCTTCTTTTGCTGCCGCTCCGCGGACTGTTGCATCTTGGCCAACTTGGACGGCGATGACGTGCTGGCGACAGGTTGCTAAAGGTAGGACGTTAACCCAAAGGGGCCGGTGACCGTAGATGAACGAACACACGCACCTCGTCCTCATCGCTCTGAAGCTCATCTTCTTCCATGCTGGCGCCGCCATCAATATACTCGCTCTCACCATCGTCGGCGCCCTCGCTTTGCTATTCCGTCTGACACGTGATGAACTGTTTGCCACGAAAGGGGGGAAAACTTGCCTGTCTGGATACGATGTTGCTTGGGATCACGTCGCTCAATACGTCTTCGTCCATCGTGTTCTAAATAGGTGGTCAGTTGAGCGAGGAAGAAGGGACAGAACACGCACGGTGCAAGTCGTGTCGCCTGTCATCGTGAAAGAGGAAAGTCGGTAGTTGTGACACTGTAACTGTGACGGGCGCGAAATGGTGTCACGCCCTGTAGCAACAAATTCCCGGACCCGAATCACTCCCGTGACAACGTTGAACAAACGTTTCCCGATGAAGTCTTGAACGCGATGACAGGCATTCTTGTCACGTCCCCTCCGTTCGAGCTAGCCACTCAGAACCCTCGATGAGTTCGACCTCAGCGACACACCGTGTTCAGTTTCCACTTATGACCCTGTCCTCACCTATGAAGATGCTCGGCATACATTCACTTTTTGTAACCTCAGCCTGCCTGGCAAGTCCGCCGAACACAAACCAACCGAGTCCCACTACCAAAGTCGCCAGCGCCGCATGTGAGGAAAACCAAAAGGTCTTGCTACCGTTTACTCGAACGCCCCGACGGTTCTACTAACACACTCTGAGGTGGTATAAGAGACCAGCTCCGGGGTACTACTCGAGTGGGGATTCTTGAAATCCAACGCTCTTTCGAAATTTTACAACTCAATGTGTTCTATCGCGGCAGCCGTTCGGCGTTTGCAGACCCCGAAGATTGCGATTCATCGTGACCGTGTGCGTATAAGCATGTCATTGCAGCCTGGATGACGGCGTTCGGACGGTACTCGCCGTCGGATGAATCAGTGTTCGGGGCGTCGGGCACGTCTTCCCGGGCGATTCTAGACGTCACGTTCTTTTCATGCTGGGAGTCCGCGTCACTGGTACGTCGCTATCGTTGCACGGTGCGTCACGACGAACGCGGGATGCAGACAGGTCGACTTCGATTTTCTGGACTGACATCATTGGATGCCGTGGACGCGTCCAGACCTGGGCAATCCGGGAAAAACTTTGGGGACGCGATCGACATTCGTCCCATTCGCTTGCCCATAGACATCGAAGACCCCATTGTCTCGCGTGCTATTTGGAAACCAGCATACGACCCGGGTGGTCTCACACATCGGGTCGCAAGTTCCACCTAACCCTTGGGTCGAGTAAGCAGGGACAGATTCATCCTGAAACACAATGACAGGCTCGGTGTATCGTGTACGCGGAATGAATGGTATGTGCGCCAAGTATAACGCAAAACGACAGACAGTGGCAGGCTCGGACGTTTTGTGCTCAAAGTAATGCCTGTCAAGGGTAGTCTTTGCGTGGAACCTACGCAATGTGCGAAATGTCTACGGTCGTTTACGGGAGTGAACGTGCCCCCAGCGACTCTATCTCTTCGCGAGGCGTCGGTTCCGTCGCAGATTAACGTTGGAATGAGTACGGAAACAAGGGCTTCGGGATCTCTGGGCGACATGCCCATTCCAAAGCAACCATGGCCAAGGCAAGACACGGAAGCGCATCATCACAACTGCCCACAGAAGATTCGGCCTGGGCGTGCTACGACTCGGTCGCTCGTCGAATATAAAGGGCTAGTCAACGACGGTCGGAAGGTGCCGTTTGTTGGCGTCTTCATGGTGTGAGTCTAGTTTTCCGGAGCCCTTCTTCGCACTCACAAGGTCCGGTACTCTTACTGAAGTGGCGTCATTCTTCACCTAGCGATGAAGGGAACCCTGCCCTACGCGGCACCGAACTGGTGGGCAAAGATCGAGTCATCGGCGTTCAGGATGACTATGTTCGTCACGCACCCGAGCCTGAAAACACGTCGCATACCGAATGAAACAGCGGGCACACGTGCGGTTCGAGAGGCTCATTGAAAAATGGGGGAGTACACGGCCACGTCAGGTCCGATCGAGAGTTACTACGACGGTGCTCAAGGAAAAGCATAGGGTCACCCGGACGAATGTTACTTACTATCGATGTCAGACCCCTGCAACTCGTGGAACTTATGGGACGACCGTGCGCACATCTTCTAGGACGACCGGAATAAAAAAATTCTTTGCGATCGTAAACAAGAGATTTCCCCTCCCTGTGCTGAACACCCTTCAGGTGCGAATATACTAGGGGGGAAAGGGATAGGCGAGAGGGAACGCCGCATCACGATACCATGATGGATAAACGTATATTAAATCGGCTATCCGAGTCTGGTAGGTTTATCAACGAATCTATTCTGAGATGTACCACTTTCAAGTATGCTGCTGTGTCCGTGGTATTAAGATGCTCCATGGCAGTCCGGCGGCTGTGACGACCTATGTAAACCTGTGCTTTGCGATCTGTACGACCTGATGCGCGCAATGACTTCAAAACTTAGGTTCATTCTCGAGCCGCAAGGGTCATCTAGTGACCCTTTGGCACGGGTGACGTGCAAACCATAATTCATGCCCTGAAACATCGGCATTGATCATTTCGCAAAAATGTTACAACAGTAATACATGTAGTGAAACAAGGGAACCGAGATCGCAAAAAGGCTCGTAGACAGGGCACATATTACGAGGAATATCGAGTAAAACAGTTGGATGCAACACAGGTAGTAGATAGTATCCTCCAAACAAACCCACGGCGTGAATCAACGAAAATAATGGAGGATAGGAACATATAGATCGTTAGATCACTCGGGTTCATTCTTCCACACGGTCTCTATTTGTGTATGCGCCCCCAAACTCGACCGTTTGCTTGACGGCGATTTCGAGCTGGATCATGAATTAGTGCCAGTATAACTGCACAAAGAGAGAAATGCACCAGGTCTGATGACATACCTTGGTAGCTGCAGTAATGTCATGACGTGTAGTAAGGTCATGACGTGTCTAATAAAGACAGTCCCATTCAACCACGTGTCAATAATATTGAATCGACTCACCGTGAACATTGACACAACTTTGCGTGGTATACCAAAGAACCGAGGGGGCCCTGCAGGAAGATCCGCCTCCGCAGAACGTTGACGATGGTGTTCGAGTTCTTTGCGTGTGTTTAACCTGGTGTGCAACGGTAAGATGCCATGATATGCAGACAGTCTCGAGACTTACGTGGCAAGTAACGAGTTGGCATACACTGCAGAGATGTCGTCAGTAAAGGAGTAGGGACCAAAGGAAAACATCCAGCACATTTACTGATGAAGAAGTGGAGTCCCATGAAAACAAGATTGTACGGCATCGTTACCCACTTTGGCGGCGGTCAGAACGACTAGGAGATCGCATGAATTGAGACTTACACAAATCATAGACACGATCGTCGCAGCACTAGGAATACACGTTAGCGAGAAGGACTGCCATGCGAAATGATTCACCTTGTCAACAGATTGGTCTCAAAGGTATATAGGACCACTGCGCCAATGACACGATCCAGACTTCGGGACGTTAGCGTTGGCAGCCAAACTCTCTGAGGACACCAAATGCTCACCTCGTCGACGTCCTCTTCTCGTGAAGAGAGTGCAGGGAATAAGTCAAGAATCCCGTGATCAGAATGTCTACAAGACATGACATAGATAGACCGAGGGTGAAAACCCACTGTTACAATAACAAAATCGTAAGCCTCAAAATAGTTTATACTTGCAAGCATGGCTCACTTTGAAATGTGCTTTGAAATCCGTAAAAGTTTTCATATGTATCCTAGTATATTGAATTCAGTGGGGGATAGTCAATCCAGTAAGAATAGGCCTTACATTTCGGCTGTCGTGACTGAAAGATTAAGCGGATTTAAAGGACGCTTAGTAGAAGTTCGTAAATAAGTAGAAGACTCCCTTTACCTGTCGCGCAACCTGATTGCGGTGGGTCAGTAATACGTCAAGAAAAACGAACCATAGGCGCTTACACAGACGGAAGAACGCCAGTACCAACTTCGACATTTAGGTCAGCGGCATTGGCCGAAATTTCAGGTGTAGGTACTTACAATCAACAGCGTGAATCGCCATTGCTGTCGGCTCACTGGTAAAATCGTAAGCTATTTTGTCGCACCAAGTGGTATTGGTGCTTACATTTGTGGATGCGATGGGAAAAGAAACTGTGCAGGGGTCAGCTATCTGACCGGTATACGTTAATATGATGATTACCAGTGTACAATGAACGTCAGGACCGCCTGAAGTGCACGGGGTGAGGTAGACCATCGCAGGAGAAAATAGAGAATCACACTCACGGTAACAATGATCGTCAACTGCGATGTGACAATTAGACAAGTAGACGCAAAGACGAAGATATACGCACGGCTAGTGGACTAAACGATTCTTCTGTGAATGAAGGTGGACAACGGTAAAGTCACAAACGTACATTGGAATTCGGTCTATCGTCGTCTCATGGCCGTAATTTGTGATCAAGTAGATCCAGATTGATGTATAGACCAATAGACTATGGGCGGTATCGAGGATCCTAGAGGAAGAGGTTTGGCGGGAGAGAGCGAGCAAAGTGCAAGGGACCTACCATACTACTCCAACCTAATCACGATTTGTGGTCAGTTGAAGTCAGCGGGCGCTATCAGGAGCGACATACGACGGTTTTGAGGGTGGTAGAATCTTGAGGGAAAAGCTTGATGTAGAGAAAGACCTGCACAATGACGACCCCCGAGAGGCTCGAGTTGGACTAAGCATGGACACGAATCAACGTGGGAGAACCAGGGCTCACGCTGCAGCACAGAACCCGCCGAGCAGTAGGGCCCCGACCGTTGCACCGATGTTGACTGACATATCGGCACTTTTGTGATGAGGGGGAAGGAAACGGATTTCAAGTGCGAATGGAGATGAAGGATGGAAGAAGAGGGAAAGCCTCGAGGTGCTTACCCTTATTTCCCAGCCATAACGTGTGACAAGGCATCCCAATCTGCTGCTGGAAATACAACTGGAATTACAACACGAGTTACGTGGTCGCGCTCGTGAATGTGACACACTTGGCACGGTGGCATTTGATGAACAGAGGACCCCTGATAGCGGGTGTATTCCTTTTAGCGGTATTGACCCCGAATGGAAGTCGTGCCGCAATGTCGACAGGTGTGATTTTGTATCGTGCCAGATTTGAAACAAAAATGGTGATTTTGATTTTTTCCTTCTAGCTGCGCTTTGTTGTGATCAAAGATGGGAGCGAACAAAGTCCCGGCGGGGCTAATCAGCGACGGAGTCAGCTGTTCGGTAGCTGACGCGCTGACAGGACCGGCCAGAATCACAATGTGCTGTGTTGCGGCGTCCTCAATTGAAACTTCCATGTCGGGACATATTGCTCAGTCTGGAGTAATGACTGAAGCAGTTCGACCTGGGAGATGTGTTCAACATTCTTCTCGTACTGTCCCCCCCCCCGCTTTCGCTTGCACTTGTGCTTACTATATCTATTCTCCGTACCCTTACGAAGGAAAGGTGCACGGATCAGCAACATACACCCTCGGTCCCTCGGTAGCGATATGTAAATTATGATTAGATAAGATGGCAACATTGTTGTGTAACCAA
>JBBPTZ010000617.1:0-17676 GCA_038094315.1 Phylloporus cf. tubipes
CGAGAGCCATGCTGGCGACCGAACTGGTCGAGAGCGACAACAGAACGCTCGTCGACGCGATCTACGTGCATTGTAAGTAGTTCAGCCAGCATCGGGCACGTTCGTTCCGTCTGACGACGAGGACAGCGGTCGTCCGCGTGGACCGTCTGGATCCAACGGCGACCATCGACGACCATCCAGGGCTGTTTACCCGCTGGAGGGTGCGGGCGAGATGTCAGGTGCGGGCCGACGGAAGAAAGGTGACGAAAACGGTGACGTTGGTGGTGAGTGGCATACGTGGTCGTCTGTCGAGATCCTGCGGATGCTAACCTGTGCAGGAATGAACGGGGAAGGTGGCGTCTACGTTAGAGTACGTACTCTACCGTATCAAAGTTGTTCGCACGGGGAAGATTTGTAAATAGGATGTGTTGCAGAGAAACGAGGTAACACTCGTGGCCGTAGAGCGGAAGCAATTTGTACGGCGAACCCCCAAGCAGCCGCCGGAAGGGCGTACATATTTTGCGGAAGTGTAGGATTTCGGACGGAAGCTTGGCGCCTGGATCAGCAAAGTTACACGCTACTAAACCGCTACTTACACAAGCAAACGGTATGTTTCACAGCTCAAGTCATCCACAAGCAACACATTAGTAGATTCAAGCGGCTTAGTTCAACAGGATTGAAAATAAGTGATATAACCGGTATGAAACGAAACGACTACAATACACATTTAGCTCGGAAGATCACACAGGCATCCAGTTCGACCAAGGTGGCGAACTAACCAGACTGACGGAAACGTGTCGTTATCGTCGCCAAGGGGGTGGTGGTGGTGCGACTGTGTCGCTGTCGCCGTCGCAGCGTGGTCGTACCGGCATAGCATCGTGATCGTGATTGATGGGGTGATGGAGTGAAAGATGGAATCGATCAAATAAACAATGGTGTCTGGTGACATCATGAACGAAGTGGAGGCAGTTGGTTCTGTACCAGTTGCGGTCGCCAACCCAATTCTGGCTGTAATCGTACAGAAGGGCGGTTGGGACGGAATGAGCAGGTTTGGGAGGTGGAGGCATCAGTGAATCAGGTAGTGCAGACGTACCACGTAGACAAAAGCAGCGAGACGAAGGTGACGTTTTTATGGTAGTTGTGCCACCATAGCGTCGTCGTCGTCGTCGTGAATGGGGTGGTTGGGGGTGCAACTGTGGCATCAACGGCGGCGTCGTCGTCATCGTAGCCCTGGAAGTGATATGGTGGTAGGGCATGGGCGCGGGTAAGAGCATGAGCGGAAACAACAGACGACCACGAGCGAGGCGCAACGAAACACGTACCGCAGTCGAAACAGATGTGCTGGGGAGCGTCGAGCTGCAACGTGGATGCTAGAACGTGGTCAAAGAGATTCCAAAACAACGAACATGCCGGGTTGGGACCCGAACAGATATGCTTGCACTCGAGGGTGCGCTCAAAGATGTGGTCAGGATGGGAGATGTAGAGATACCAGTGGCTCGTCACGCGAACGTTGGTTTCCATTAAATTTATTCCCAGCGTCCAGGTTCACGCAACTTAAACGCACTCGGCCGTCATCGCGTCAGTCATAGGGCATCGGACAACGAGCAGGACCCCTTGTCCGCTGGTCGGTCAACCCGGCCACATTTTTTCGAGTGGGAGAGGACATCTCTTGCCTGCTCTGCATCCATATGAGCTCAACTCCTCGTCTAGTACCTCACCATGTCTTTACGAGCCTGAGGCCCGACTAGTCGTCCCGCGCCCCTGGTGTATCCTTTCAACTGGGATTGCTTGTTTCTAGCCCCCACTGCGTCTTTCGAGCTTGGCTGTTCATCTCATGCTCCTTGCATAATCTCTCAGGTAGGGTTGCTCTTCGGATGAGCCTGATTTCTCGTATAGGACTGTCATCACTGTGTCGTTATGAGCCTGACCACTCATTTCAAGGCCTGACCACGTCTTTGGATCCCGGTCAGTTGTCTTGCACCCTCTGTCTCTTCAGGTGGGATTGCTCATCTACTCTTGCTATGTCTCGACGAGTGGGACTGCTCATTTGCTGCCCCCGCCGACATGTTTTTTTCAGTACATCCACTCAGCTGTCTTCCCTGTCGTGTTCACACAAGTCCAACAGGCCGTTTGTCTACCTGGGCCTGGAGCTTCTTTTTTTTTCGAACAGGATGGCTCGTTTCGTGCCCCCCATCGCACCTTTCAGGCCTGGTCTCTGTGTTTTCAAGTGGGGCTGCTCGTCATTCATCCTTGCGGTGTCTATGCGAGCTCGACTGCTCACGTATCTTCCCTGCTGCGTCCTTTTGAGCAGGGACCTTGTTTCCTCCCTGTGCCTTGTGTTTTGAGCGTGACTACTCATTCGTAGCACTGCGGCAAATTTCCTGGGCGTGGGTATGCTTGCATTTCCTAAACCCGCCTGGGTTTCGAGCGTAACCGCCAGGTTTTGCTGAACCGTTGCATGGCGTACTGCTTATCGATCACAAAGATACTCGTTGCATTACATGTACGAGCTATAAGGCACTTTTCACCATCCCTAGGGATGGTTAGGTTTAAACCATAGGGTTACCAATAAACGAATCCCCTATTTATGTTTTTCTGAAATATTACATGTACCACCTGCAAGATTGTATCCAATGCTTTAGAGATAGTAATCGATATAAATATGACATGCTATCAGCGTGAGACTTTGTTTTCTAGATTTTTCAAGATTCTGACGGTTTTACTACTTCAAGTCGATTTCGGTGCTTCCGGTGCTTCCGGTACGTGATATTTTTTATATCAGGGGTACGGTAGGTTCTCTGGGTCGACTGGTGCGACGCGTTTCGTCGTCGTCACCCTCTGTCGCCTTCTCGACCTCCCTCGACTCCACTTCTTCGACCTCGGCCTCTACTTTGCCCTCTCCCGTCCTTGTGCTCTCAGCTGCATCGGGGGACTCTGTAGGCTCGTCTGGACGACGCGTATCGTCGCCTGTCGGGTCTGCAGTGCATCTCGATGGCTCCTGCACCTTGGTCTCGCCCGGTAGGTCTGCTGCGTCGCGACAGGTCAGAAAAGTCAGGCGCCGGACGGGTGATCAGCTGTAGCGGGGCAGGTTACTCATGATAGTGGATGAGGGAAAGCTACGGTACAGCTGTGCTACTGGTAAATTATCGGATCATGTGAGCGTAGGTGAGGACTACGAGCGATTGCTCCGACGCCTTCAACCAGCTGACGCTTCCGGTACAGCTTCCGGACGTGATTAGTATTCGATCTCCGCTTGAAAAGTAAAATTTCCCTGGGAAGCGTTTCATTTCGGTCTTCTTTCACAACCGGTGGTAGTAATGAAGTCATAATCATTTCCTCACTGAGATGCCTACCCAAGAGGCCATGCATCAACGTGTTGAATGGTTTTTCACTTCTTATTTTCCCACTTCTCTCACCCAACCATCTTTGGCATCCGTCAATAATGGGGTTTGAGGCATCCGTCTCAAACTGGGCTCAGAGATGGTGTTTTGATATGCCAAATTTAACCAGGCTCTGGGTTTGGCTGAGCACCAGATTGGTTGTCCCTGGTCTTTTTGAACAGCAGACAGCTGAACCTACATACCTACCCAAGAGGCCATGTATGAACAGTTCAGTCAAGTTTGCTTTCAAAGAACCAGGACCACTACCGAAGTCATGTAAGCTGGAATGGATGTAAAGTCTGGATGTCTACCCAGGAGGCCACACATCTCAGCTTTATTTCCCTCCTTCTTATCATGTTCTTATTTCTTGGGCACAACCATCCAAGGCAGCTGTCTGGATGGGGTCTGGGGCATCTGCCTAGGACTGTGCAAGAAATGGATACCAGTAATTCTAATTGGTTGCTTTGGTTGTGGTTTTTTTTTTTTTTCATTAAATTTCCTGCTCTTCACCTGTAGCCAACTGTACAAGTTTGTGCAAGTTGGTAGGGTGATGACTATAGGAGATCAAATGAACCATGAATACCAGTGGTAGCTTTTGCTTTTGATGCATATTTGAATTTTCTCTCCGGTCCAATTTTACCTTACAACTTCCGACACTTCCGACACTTCCGGTACCTTTGAAAGGTTTGGAAGTACCGGAAAAGTTTCTTTGGAACCATTGGAACCAGGTTTTGTTTGATTTCAGTGACCACAGCTTCACCCAAGGGCTCTCTTCAGTCTTTCCTCCATCCTAGGCTGTGGGGTTAGTTTTGCAAATTTATTCCCTTGTGCTCTTTTTTTTTTTTTTTCATGGCACATTCTAAGACATTCAAAATCTGGAGTGATGGTGGTGGCTGAGGGGTGGCAGGGCTTGAGATGACATAGCAATACAGTCAACTCCAGTCAACTCCTTCATAACCAATAGCTTAGCCAACACACTTTCATGACTCTAGCAGCTCGAATGTCAACCCAACCAGACTATGCTATAGAAAAACTACATAGTCCAAAGTATATACTTTGTAGTTTTTAATTGTTCATACTATAGAGGTCATGGAAGAGTTATTGGTTATGAGGGAGTTGACTGGAGTTGACTGTATTGCTATGTCATCTCAAGCCCTGCCACCCCTCAGCCACCACCATCACTCCAGATTTTGAATGTTTTAGAATGTGCCATGAAAAAAAAAAAAAGAGCAGACCCTGATAACACGTCCCGTCCAGCCCACGTCGTTGGCGAGGATGACACAGCACAATGGAGGAACTGAAAATGAGTGGGATCATTTGATGTACTGTAATATTTTTGAGTTGTCTCCGACATCCTTTGGTGACCAATGGTAACTATCCTACCTCCGGTATCTCTGAGTCAGGAGAAGCCAACCCCGACCTACCCATTCCCTTGGTCCTCTCCCTCCTCCGATCACCCTGGCCCTGGACCAAAAAGAATTAAGAAGAGAAAGTCCTACGAACAAGAACTACGCTCTCTCCTTCCTCAGCCCCGCTGACTATACTTCAGAGTCGCTGAGCCCCTCGAACCCTGCCTCCTCCGTTTCTCCGCTCTCCTCCGACTCCCACAGCGCCTCCCGCTCCGGAAAGAGTCCATCCATGACCAACCTGGTAAAGCGCTGAAGAGCGGCGGTCTGTGCTTCCGTCCGGTCAATATGGGCCTGTATCACACAGCTCAGTGCATCGATCGACCCTGCGATCGTGTGCAACGCTGCCACGACTCCGTCCCCTCCGCCACTTGACCCCGCCTCGGATGTCTCCCCCATCCGCCTCCTCTTTCTTGGCCGCTCCTCTCCATCCTCTGCTCTGGCCCCCTTCCGCTCCACCTCTCCCGGGCCCTCGCACCTCTGACACTCCGCCAATGGCCTCCTCATTGCGGCCTTCCCCTTGTCCTCGCGACACTGTTGCGCCGCCACATCCTGGGCCTATACTGTGCACGTTAGTGCTGCCCACCCAAGATAGTTTTGATACTCGCCTGTGGCCTCTGTGCCTCCTTCGCCGCCTCCGCCACCACCCGTTCCACCTCCGTTTCTGCCTCCGCCTCCCTCCTTGCCTCGTCCTCGTCCACTTTCCTCCTTTCCTCTTCCTTCTTCCGGGCTCTCACCCGTCGCTTCCGCTCTGCATACTTGGCGTCGGCAGTCTCTTCGTTGTCATCGTCATGCTCAGCGATCTGAACGTCAGTCCACTCTGCGATATTGGTGATGGATGGAATGGTTGGGGCAGTCGACATGATGGATGGTGATGGCTAAGAAGCAAGAAAACGACTCCGTTCCGCACGGGACCTATATGGGTAATGTTCGGACTCCGCACAAATCCACTTATTCCGTTTATCCCTCATTATCCACCTGCTTGCAGTATCCACAAGGCCTTCAAGGGTTCAGGCCTAAGAGGGGGATACTGTTATATACCGTTCTTCCATCATCACAAACCCAAACACAGAGCATACAAAGCCCATAATGCCAGCAGACAGTTCACCAGATTCACCAGACTTGCTACTCAATGAACAAGCTGAGAACCAAGCTGGAGAAGAGGTTAGAGAGATCAAAGAAAGTGAAGGGACGGTTGAGAAGCATCACAAAAAAAAATCCGCATGGACGGCCAGGAACGTAGGAGAAAAGAGTGAACAAATGCCCAAAAGTCGGAAGGGTGAAAGGATGACAGTAGGCAGAAATACGATCACAGAAGTCCATCGCACAGCTGTGAAGATGCCTCCCAAGGGTGGAAGGACGGAAGTAGGCGGAAGCATGGCCACGGAAGACTGCCATGCAGCCACAGTCCAGCCCTAGGCATCATGACCAAGTTGAGCAGCTTACAACAAGACTGTCGACGCTCCAAACCCAAACACAACGAGTGCCAGGCCAGCAGTGCTGACAAACAGGTCGTGTAACCAAATCGAGGCCGAGGCTGATGAAACATGTCAGGAAATGAGCATAGAAACTCACCAGATGAAGAATACAGTGAGCAATACTCGACCGCCACCCCTACGCTTGCGAAAACAGCCAGTGCACCACTCGAGGGGGAGAAAGTAGGTCATACGATGACCAACGATGCTGACGTGAAACAGTCGCAGAGCATCATAGACAACCCAAACAACACGATACATGACCCCGCTGGGTGTATACAGTGACTAGCAACAGACCATGACCATGACTGTAACGCCGCATGCGAGCATGCAACCGTCACCCACCTGACCTCCGCCATACCACATGATACCCCTTTACTATCCACCCGTCATGTCCGTCAGTTATACGCTGCCAGTCATTCGTTCTTCCTTGTCACCCATCTAACTACCGTCCTGTCCAAATTGGCCCTATACCCAGATTCCCCTTACAACGCTCATGCTATTTAAACGGTCCCTACGTACTTGTGTAGACAGTCCTTCATGCCCTCACAACAGAGAGCTTAACCCTGTCAGTGCGCCCGAAACCGACTCTTCCCTCTTGCACCGTCTCGCGCTTCCAGGAGCGCAGCCGTTGCATCTTTTTGACAACCAACTCGTCTCTCTACTCTTTTCAACCTTTTTCATACCCTCGTAACAACCCGCGGCGAAACTATTGGAAGGGCCCCTCCAATACCGTAACCTCGAGCTCTTTGCGAAATTTGTCTACTCACCTCTACTTGACATGTCGAGGTATACCCTTCGTAGCAGCACCCGGGAAGGAATTCCCCCGGTAACGCTGCGACGTCGAGCCCAAAGTGAAGCAAGTTCACTGCCACCACTCTCTCCTAGCCCCGATCCTGGCTTGAAAAGCCCAGTGATCGAAGCCGTGACGATGCGCGATGTACGCTGAGAGGGCGTTTCCGCTGCTCCACAGAAACCAGTCGAGACCGCACGCCAGACAGAGCGTGGTGCGTCACTGGATCAAAGCCCGACGCTCCCAGGAAGATGGGAACGATCGGATGAATGGGACCAAGTCCCAGTTACCGTCTCCTTCCAGAACGAGGAGGACGAAGCGCAGCGCAAGGCTGACGAGTACGCGCGTGAAGATAACGGGGGCGTATGGACCACCGTTCAGAGACGCATGAAGCATTTAAAGACCCAAAACGATCGCCTGAACCGCGCAGTGTTGGAAGCTGAGCGCAGCCTCTCCAGAGAGGAGAAGGAGCGCATATGTCGTCGGAGTGATGCTGAGGCTCGAGCTCGGTCGTCTGAATCCGAGACGACGAAAGGTGAAGGGCCATCTAACCTGAAAGGAAAAGGAACGGACCCTCGCGAATGGGGAGGAGTAGACCTCAACCTGAGTGAATTGGATCCAGAGCAGCAGGGGCGTGCCTTCGAAGAGTGGACGTGACGTAAATCAGGCCGCGCGCCAAGTACTGACTCGAGTGTGGATAGCTCGCTGGACCAGTCAAAACTGGCGCGGTCGGAACCTGCACGCCATCATAGAGCACACGATAAGCCCAAACATAAGAAACATAACCGACGCACCAAAACGCGGCATGATAGCCCAGCCGTCAACATTGTGGACAATGCATTGTCGTCAGAGCGTAAGAAACCTCGGGTAACCGCAGTTCGAGCCATTGAGCCGGCCCAGCAGATAGCACCAGGCAGCTACTTGGGTCGAGCCATCAAACAGGTGACTCGAAAGAGTAACAAATTGAACATACCTAGCTCGAGCGGAAGCTCGTCCAGCTCACCTGGGTCTACAACGGACCCCAGTAGCGACAATACAAGTGCGAAGGGATCTTTATCAGACTCTAGTGACATGAACTTGGAATCGTCGTCAACTTCATCTAGAAGGTCGTCAAAGCGACACCATCATTCCAAGAAGAGTAAGAAGAGAAGAAAAAAGAAAGGGCGTACCGGCTATGGACGCCTGAAACCAATCCCGCCGTACTCCTATGACAGAGCGGCTGATTCACGCGCATTTCACCAGTTTGTAACGGAAGGGATGGCATATGTTGAATCAGGAGGGGTAAAGAAAAAAGACCAGGTCTTTGTTCTATCTCATTACCTGGTTGGGAAGGCTCGCGAGTTTTATGTTCGTGAGATCTCTGACAACCCGTATGAGTGGAGGCTTCGAGAATTCTTCCTTGAGCTTTTCAACAGTTGCTTTCCGATCGACTTCCGCATCAAGCAGCGTGAACGGCTAAATCGGGCACGGCAACGTGACCGGACTGTTCGAGACTTTATTGCAGAACTCCAAGAACTATGGAACCTCATAGGCGACGTTAGCGAGCATGAAAAAGTGATGTCGTTATGGTTTGGACTTAACTCCCACTTGCAGTCAGAGCTCTGGAAGGACAAAGTCAACCCAGAGAAGGCCTCGTTGAAGGCCATGATCCGCGCTGCCGAAGTAATCGAGTTGGCGCACAACGTGAGCCAAAAGATCCCTAAGATGAACCATGGTCAGGATAGTGCACGGAATGGTAAGTACTGTGCCCCCCTGACCATGGAGACACAGCCGCTTGCCCATCGTGGGGATCCAACACGGGAACGTAATCAGGACCGTGCACGAGCTCCAGAAACTGCGCAAATGGGACGAGAACGTCCTGACAGCCATAAAGACCCACCAAACGGGAGATCTAGAGGCCGTCGAGGACGGCGACGACCTAGGAATAAAACCGAGATTGCCAAACCGGGGACAAGAGTGTCCAATGCCTATGAGCTGACCAAGGAGGAACATGATCGGCGTGTGGCCGAGAAGCTATGCTTCAAATGTGGATACCCAGGCCATTTTGGGAACAATTGCCCGACTGATAAGACGGTTGCAGGCAAGAACGTGAGTAGGCCACCTGGATATGTAGCCTCCAATAGCATTAGTATTGAATGCCCCACAGAATGGGAGCAGGAAATTACGGAGACAACAGTTGCCACAGGCGCCTTGTTCCTGGCTTCGGCTGAATTCGTTGACTCGAACAGCATTGAGGAAGACGATGACGGCTTTGAACTGCTGTTCATTCACCCTTGGGACATGTTTTGGGGTTGGACCACAGCTGAATAGACTCCTGTGGTTGCATCAACTTGGTCGTGATGCCTGGGGCTGGACCATGGCTGTGTGGTGCTCTTCCGTAGTCGTGCTTCCGCCTACTTCCATCTTTCCGCTCTCGGGCTGGACTGTGGCTGTGCAACTGACTTCCGTGGTCGCACTTCCGCTTACTGTCGTCCTTCTGCTCTTCTGACCTTTGGGCATTTGTTCATCCTTCACTCCTACTTGTTCCTGGCTGTTCATGATGCACTTTTGGTTCATGATGCTTCTTGACTGCTGGCTTTGCCTTGGTTCCTCTGCACTCCCATGCCATGTGACCTGGTTTGCCACTTTCAACAGGTTCCGGTAGTGAAGTTGCGGCCCGGCCCAGCCCAAAAGCCCCGGCTTGGGCCCGGCTCAGAGAGCTAGCGGCTTCGTGAAATCATGGGCCGGGCTCCAGGCCCCTCCAGGCCCCCAAAAACAGCCCGGCCTGGCTCAAAAGCCTGAGCTTAGGCCCAGGCCAGAGTTCAACATACGAAAAGACATTGTATGTTACAAATATTACAGTACATCAAGTGATCCCACTCATTTTCAGTTCCTCCATTGTGCTGTGTCATCCTCGCCAACGACATGGGCTGGACAGGACGTGTTATCATGGTCGTTGATATGGTGGTGGTGGCCGTGTGGTGGCCGCTGTGTCGTCCTTGTTGGCAACAGGCGTTGTCTCGTCGCCATCATCAACATGATGGTAGTTGGGCAGTGTGGAGACCACTGCCGCCACCATGTCGTCCTCGTTGGTAACAGAGTGGGGGGCATCGTCATTGTCGTGTAGTGGCACACACTTGCATTGCCTTGTCCCCATCATCAGTAACAGGTGGGGAGCGTTGTCTCATCGTCCGCGTTGTCCTCAACATGGTGGTAGTGGTAGTGGTGGCCGCTGTTGTCACTGCCGTGTCACCCTCGACGGCAACAGGGTGGGGCATCATCTCGTCGTCCTCGTCAGCAACATGGTAGGGGATGTTGTCTCCTTGTCGTCACTGACGACATGGTAGTGGTGGTAACCGCATGGTGGTCGCTGCCACCGTGTCGTCCTCGTCTGAGGGGCGTCTGTGGTGTGGTGACCGTCTCCACTACCGTGTCGACCTCGTTGTGGGCGTCATTGTCGTTGTCGATACAGTGGTGGTGGTGAAATGTGGCTGCTGCTGAGTCGCCGCCGTCGACAACATGGTGGTGGTGGTGGCCACATGGTGGCTGCTGCTGTGTCGTCCTCGCTAGCAACAGGGTAAGGGTAGGGGCGTCATCGTCATCGTGTGGTGGCACATACTTGTGTTGCCCTTGCGCCCGTCGTCGTCGTTGTCTGGCGCTCACCAAGTGACGCGGTGGTGACGGTGAGGTAGTTAGCCATGTTGGCGTTGTCGTTGTCATGGTGGCACGCAGTTGCGTCGCCCTTGTGCTTGTTGTCATGGTCTGGCACTCGTCTGGTAGCAGGTGAAGTCGGTGAGGGTGTGCTGTCGTGTTCGTTGGAACACAATTGTGCAGATGGTACGGCCGTATGTTTCGATCGAGACTATCCTTTGTGGATTGTACATAGCTATATTTGGTAATTAGATGTCATGCAATGTGGGTGCATGATTACTATATGAAGTAGTCCTAACCCTAGGGCACAACACCTAACCTTAGAATCACCTTCCTAAAATGGAAATCTGAAAATAGCGGAGGAGGAAACTTCATTAGCTTATATCTCCAAAACCACACCGCCAATTTCCATAAGAATTATACCATTAGAATCTACTCATAATAAGGATTATTTCCATATATAAACTGTGTCCAAAAAAAAGTTCACCAAAGTTGACTATTAGTGAATATGCCCTATAAATGTGATGAAGCGATATCTCGTTGATCAATGAAATGTGGGAGTTGTCGGAACGGACCTGAAAGCTACCATAAGAGGCGGAATGAAGGGGAATGGAATTTCAGAAGCCTTTGAAAAATCAGACGTCGTGCATTGGATGAACGTAGACGCTCAGACACCTGGGTACCATGTCGGGTTGGACGATGTTCGCACAGGTTCGTCGTGGTCTACGGACCTAGCTATGTGTGTTCAGACGTCCTTCCGGTGTCTATGACGACGACGAACATGCGCGAACATTCACAAAGCAGTGTGATAGAAGTCTATTCACTAGCAAAGCAGCTGAGCTTGGCCAGGCAGGACGGCAAGTAGTTGTAGACATACACGACATTCAAAAAATGGGGTCCACACCACCGAATTAGGTATGCAGACGTCAGGAAAAGCTTCTGAGACATGTTCGCCGATATTTACAGACCATGTCTTCATATTCAGACGACATAAGATCTCGATAGGCGCCCGCGAACGGAAACGAACTCGCGCGAACCAACGTTTGAACATTTTATGATCGAGTTCAGTACGGATGGTTACCCAACATGTAAAACTGAGCGGAAAGACGACAACGCCTACCATAGGTATGTACAAAACTATGCTACGTTATGGCGTCGACTATTCAAGGAGAGGAGTCGTCCGAAGATCAGCGTCGAATGCGATGGTTCCCATTAAACGGGACGTTCGGTTTCTGGCCTCTCTCTTTTAGTTGGTTCGGCGGGGGAAGGGGGTGGTCGAGCGAAAACGTGTTTTCGGCTGTCAACTGATCTGGGTTAAAATGGGAAACGATGAAAATAAGAATTGGGACTCACCGAAAAGAAGGGACAACCGCTTCAGGCGCTATGTCGCTCTGCTCCGGACTGGTTGCCCAATTATGCGGAGGGTGATTGTCGTTCTCGCTTCCATCTTCCGTCCCATTGTCGCCATCATTGCCCTCATCGTCGCTGTCTTCATCATTCTCGCTCCCTGTTCTCTTCCTCCGGCTTTCACCACGACCGGCCTGCTTGCTCTGCATTTCATTCCGCCATCTCGTCGTCCTCGTTCTGATTCGTGTCCCCTTCCTCGACCCCTGATCCTTCTGTGTGTCGGCCCTGCTTCCCCCCTTCATCCATCCCCTCCTCTCCAGAAACAGGCCTTGCAAGCTCTCCAGCTTCGATGCGTTTTGTCCGTATATCCTCCAGAGTTTTCGAAACTATAAGACAGACCATACATTGAGCGAGATTACAACAGAACTTCGGAAGGACCTACTCCATTCGTGATCGAGCGACCGACTGTAGTGCTCTATAACCAAATCCATGAGACCGGGATACGCGGCTCTTGGAACGTTTTCCAAGTCGTACGAGTAGGTGCGGCCTTCGATGTCGGGATGAATTCGGACGCGATCGAATTCCTCCCAGTCTAGAGTGGTGATTAACCACTGAACAGGCGAATATCGGAGGGTAGGCGCTTACCACAGTAGTCCACGTTGATACGCTCCAAGTTCGTCTCGTAGAGTTCACGATATTCGTAGAGCGATTCTGGAAAGTGTGAACCGAGGACGTACTCGGTGACCAAGTATTCGTCGAAATTTTTGCTGAAGTAGTCTGTGACGTCATGGATGCCAAAGGGGAGCGCCGGGCGGATGAGAGCCTCCAATATGTTGTCCATCTGGACAATGATCGTCTTCAAGCGGGAAAGGAAATGGAAGGCCCTGTTCGTTTTTCGGTTCTTGTTCAGCAAGTAGAGTCGGATAAGGAGGTAGTATCTCCACAAGAATGCGATAACGAAGTGTTCGTAATGTACGGGCAAATAGACCCGATGTTCTACAACGCCGTCGTACAGATTTTTCTGTTTTATCTGGAACACTTCGTCGTTGACATCGTTTACCGTATACCGGACCTGAGTTATGTAGTCCATTTGCAGTTCGGTGGGTGCGGCATCCTGCCAGTAGTAGTCGGACATGTTTCAAGGGTTGTCGAGCGGATGGTGGTGGTAGCGGTCCAAGTGTCGTTATTTCCGAATATGGCGCTCTCCCACTAATGCTAAACAATCGGCTAAATGCGGACGATTGCGTCCACACAGACAAAAATGGGATTATATGCGATGACAAATGTAAAACAAGTATACAACGATGATGGATAATACCGAGACACGACGCTGATCGACAGAAAAATGGAAGTGTCAAACTAACAGACGTAAGTTTTCTACTTCGTCGATCCTAGGTATATGATTGTCAAACATGGGTCAATGGTAGTCGAACATGGCCTAACGTGGGTATGTGGCAGTCAAACATGAGTTTAGGAGCATCGAACATGGTCGAACATGGATGTATATGGTAATGGAACATGGGTGCGTTCCAGTCGTCCTACTCTTCGGCGACCTTTTTGTTCGTCTTTCTTTTTCCTTTCCCCTTTCCCCAGCCATTAGTCTTTTTTTTTTTTTTCCATCCCCGCACCATACTCTTTTTTCAGTTGTCCATGACTTCCTCTTCGGCAACCGGGAGATGTTCTGTATACATATATCCAACTTATGCAGGTTAGAAAAAACACCGCCGGGAACGATTGGAATAGACACATACAGTCGTCGTCGTCTGCAAACGGCGGGTTGTATATCCGCATAAGCTCTGGCAACAATAGTTTTGCCGTTCCCAACGTCCGCGTGGCATCCGTAAGGACGTATTTCATACGTGCTCCAGATAATATCCCACCAAGATCAGCCTCGTACTCATCCCAATCTGCAAAGCATGGGAATATAGCGAAGATGGGCAACGGAATAACTCACCACAATCCGTAAGACGACTGTGCTCGAGGCTTCGCTCGTTGTGACGCCTGTATTCGCGAACGTAGAAAGGTTCGTGGCGCCGGACGAAATACTCCTGCACAAGGTACCTCGTGAACTTGTCGCTCTTGCCGCGAAGCTCGAAGTACAACGCGGAGGAGGTGAATGTATGATCCATGTACCTCAGGACAAGCAAGAGGTTTTCTTCGAGTCCTTCGGGAAGTGTGAGATCTTTCCGGTGCGCCAAGACAAGTCGGATAATGTCTTCACGCCAGATGAACCTCTTTACGTGCATAATCACAGACCCGGGAAAATGACGGTAGACGCCTTCCGACAATACGGAGAAATAGCCATCCGTACCGACCTGGTCGTCAGCGATTCGGCGGGTCTCGATCAAGCGGTTGATTTCTACCTCGTCGAGGGGTCTCAGAGAAAAGTTGGACATGATGTGTTGGTTTGGCGTATAAGATAACAGGACCTTTCTGGAAACTATAGCAAGTTTATATATTGTTGACTTGTTCCTAAAAAGGAAATCACGTTTTTCGATGCGGAGTTTCGTGATTAAGGCGGTCCAGTAGTGGAGTAATATACAAACGGATCAAACACGACTCGAACAACTCTGACTTTGCATTGGAATGAACAGCCTACACCAGCTGGGTGACCATTAGCTGTAGTAATGTCACGCTTGGTCAGTTCTAATCACCGTGATCAAAGTAGTAATACTGTATGAAATTCTCTACGATTGTTGTGATTCTCGAACGAGGCCGAACATGTACCCAGGACTGTCGAACTGGGTCGTACATGCGTCTGTGGGAGTCGACCATGGTCGAACAGGAGTCTGCGGTGGTCTAACATGGCCGCAAATGCGTCTATGGCAATCGAACATGGGTATATGAATGTCTAACGTCAGAATACAGTGTTTTGCATTCGAGTATGACCGTCGAACCTCCCCGCATATTCCGTTGTAACGACCCCATTCCTTTCTGTGTCCATCGCCCACTCTCCTGACCACATTCCCCCCGATGGTGCACTAGATCCGTGCTTGATCGTCTCGTGCAAGGACACGCTGTCGCGCTCAACGCATCGCCTCACATTGTCCACGCCTTTGACTACCCTGCTGACGTGATGACAGTACGCATGATCGATGTGGAAAATAGGTCACGCCACCACACTCGACGTATTTAACTCGGACAGTCGGCCAAATGCATCCCCTTACTCTCCCACTACACTCCTGTTCTTATGGATCATCTTCACACCCTCTCTGATCCACCTCTGCACCTCCACTCTGAAATTAGGACATGACAGTGCACAGGGCATGACACATACATAAGTCCTGCACCAAGTCCTACCCCCTTCAACCCTGTTCTGTGCTAACTCTGACCTTGACCTCCTAGTACCCTCCCAGAAGTTCATCAAACTCCTATGTACTCTGAGGAAACTCCAGACTAAATTCCTGTGGTCCCTTAGACCTCTGGACCCCCTAGTATTGGACATCTAATGAACATGCCCCACTTTCCAGAGTTGTTTGTGACAGCTTTACACAGCTTTGGTACTCTGGTAATTCCTTTCCATTTTACAAATGTTACTATGTATTATTCATATTTCCAATCCTCTAGTAATACTTTATTCTGGCTTAGAAATTCAATGCAACTCTGGAGTAAATACTGTAAATCCTATAACATTCACCATAGATACTTCAGTTTAAATATTGATTTAGTTTTTTCTGAATCTTCTTTTCTTTATCTGCACTTGAGTCTTTAACTCTCCTCTGAAACCTTCAATTTTTGAGGACCACAAGTACAAGGGTGTTGTTACAAACTGATTCTCCACTGTCTTTAACTCCAAGGGGGGCATGTCTGTCAGATATCTGATGCTAGAAAGTCCAAAGGTTAAAGGAACTGTGAAAATGAAGTTTGGAGTTTGTTAAAGCTCTCAGATGTTCAAGGAACTCCTGAAGGTATACTAAAACAGAGTTAACATGGGACAGGATCAAAGGAGGTAGGATTTTGATGCAGAACTTATGTGTTGTGCTCTTATGCACTGTCATGTCCTAATTTAGAAGCAGAGGTGCAAAGTTGGATCATAGAGGGTGCAGAGATGATTCATAAAACAAGAGAATATAGTAGGAGAATATGGACAGAGTCCATCAAATGAAAAGTCAAGGGGCAGACATGGAAAGATAGGGGATGTAAGTTATCAATATTCAAACTTAATATCTATAGTGTAAAGTACAGAGTTTATATATATCT
Organism: Phylloporus cf. tubipes; assembly: GCA_038094315.1. Lineage (NCBI taxonomy): Eukaryota > Fungi > Basidiomycota > Agaricomycetes > Boletales > Boletaceae > Phylloporus > Phylloporus cf. tubipes. The sequence continues at coordinate 16,211 of JBBPTZ010000617.1, forward strand.
AGGGTTGCACCAGATTTCTAAATTGGAGCAGAATATAATCAAAGTATTGGAAACAATGAATAAGGCAGAATAAAATAAAACAGAGAATTAGAAAGCATGAGTAAGACAAATAGGAATATATCAAAAGCCAGAGCTGTGCAAGCATAGGCTTACATATTGGAGAGGAATGGAAAGCAAAGCTAGTATTAAAAAAGGTTAATATAATATGGAATAAAAAACAAGAGGAGAGCATAGGAAATATAAAAAGATCTGAGGGCTATGTGACAAGAGGATGAGGGAGAATGCTTGGAATTGGCATGGAATTGAGTACAAAAGTCTGGAGTTTGAACATGGTGAAATGACATATAATAGGTATGACATATATATCCTACACCAAAAGTCCTCATCACTTTTTAACCAACTTTGTGTTCATCCAGCAACTCCACCCATTGTAATTCTGGACCCTCACCTTTAGAGGACCCAGATTTGATAATTTTTTTTCCTATCTTGATCTGCTTTCATTGTTGAAAATATCACTTGCTTGTCATTTTGTTGACATGCCAGCACCTCTACCATTTCTTTTAGGTCCCACACCATACCATTCCATTCTTATTGGTAGGGATTGCATGCCTTGCTATCTTTTACCTTTAGACAGTATATCTCCTCAGATCATTTCTCTTATAATGGCCTTATATTCCTATATTCTTCATATGTTTTGCAGCACTTAGGCAATCCACAATAGTTCTACTATATTTTTGACCATTCCATGGATTATCCAAGAACTAGCTACATAAACCTGCTGCCATGTACATTACTTCTTATTCTTGATTTATGCAATATAAGTATATTCTTCTTGAATCACTTCTCTTGGTGAAACAATCCAACAACTATAATAGCTGCTATAGGCTGCTTAAAGAAGACAGGAAGAGGAGTCTGAGATATGGCTCTCCATTAAAGAGGGAAAACCAAAAGAACAAACTAAGGTTCTTTGGCTGGCACTGAGCTCTTTATATACTACTCTATTATATGTACATGTTTGTACCAGATCTACCAATACATATCTGTATATATATATATGTTCATAACATGTGGCTGTAGCATATATCACTATGAGAAAAACAGCTTTGAGGCTATGTGAAATGAAAACATAACATGAGGTGAAAGTATGCATTAGAAAAGAAGCATGACATGCAGACAATGCATGGATCTGAAACATAAGAAGCATAGAAGAATGAAAGCATACTATATGTAAAGATACTGCATAAATTAAAAGAAGAACATAAGGTGTTACGATTTGCCCCTTTCTTCCTTGCACTCTCACAGACATTATTCCTTTTCTTCTACAATGACTCATTCCCTACACATTGGCCAATATTACTCACCACTTCTTAGTCATTGTTTCCCTCCACCCTATGGCATTTCTTCCTCATGATTAGTCATATTCCTTTGATGTTGTTCCACAATGTTTTTTTCCTATCTTGATGATA
>JBBPTZ010000618.1:0-17669 GCA_038094315.1 Phylloporus cf. tubipes
AGGTATATATCCACATGACATTAGCAGGGATGCAGTTAGGTTTAGTAAGTCATTCATTCAAGGGGCTGTGTTTAGTCATAAGGTTGAATAGGTTTGTATTGCCTTGTACTGCCTATGCAGATTGAATAGATTGAATTTGATTGGACAGGATTGACTCGCATTGACTCGCATTGACTGGATTGAATCCGATTGGACAGGATTGAAACAGTTAGACCAGATTGCATCAGATTGAAGTGTATTGACTGGACTGTACTAGATTGAACCGCATTGAACTGCATTGGATTAGGAAAAGGGGGGGAAACAAGGTGATTGTAACACCACCAAAGAGCAGCAAGTCCGACACATCATCATCTGATACTACCCACACCTCCGACAAGCCCAAGAGCTCCGGCTCAAGGGACTCCAAGACCAGAAACTCCAACTCCAGTACCTCCTCCTTCACCTCCAAGCCCGACCTTTCATTGAAGTTGGGTAAGGACGGCAAACTCACTGCAGCCGAGCGCAAGCGCCGTTTCGATAACAAGCTATGTATGTTCTGTGGTCATGATGGCCACATGGCAAAGGACTGCCCTAAGTCCTCCTCCTGAGCATCCAAGGCTTCCACTGCACAGACTGCCCCTCCGGAAGCCAAACCGGACGCCTCCAGCATGGAGGTGAAAAAATAGTCTGCGACCTCAACGACTCCACACAGAATCGAGGTTGCATTGACTCCGCCCGTGCACCTAAGGAGGTTTGTCTCAATGCATCCACTCTTTCTGACCCCCGCTCCCTCATGCCCTCCGTCTCTGTTCTCTCTTATGACATCCCCTTGTTTTCCGCACTTGTAGACTCAGGCTCCTCCAACTGTTTTATAGATAGCAGCTTCATTAATGACCATGGACTTTCCCCTTATTCCGTCCCTCCACTTCAACTCCGCCTCTTCGACGGGACGACCAACTCTACCATTACCCAAGCGATCGACAAGTCGATCCGCTTCGAGTCTGGCAACATCACTCTGATGACATTCTATGTCACCCCGCTTGATGGATCCTGCTCCCTTGTTCTAGGACACAACTGGCTGGCCCACCACAATCTGTTGATTGACTGGGTTTCCAGCAGTATCTCTTTCTGTGCACCTGAGCAGACCATGCCTGCGACCCTGAGCTCACTTCTGCCGCCTACAGACTTATCTTCTATGGCACCTCCAACGTCACCTACTCCTTCATCTCCATCTTCCACTCCTACCCCTGTCCCGTCGCCCACTCCTCTCCACTTCTGAGACCATGCAGCCCCACCAATTGCGCTTGTCAGTGCCTCTGCCTTCACACTGGCCTGTTGCCTTCAGGACTCTGTCCAGTTCAGTATGCAGCTCCAACCTAAGGAGTCCAACCTCCACGCTTCCTCCACTTCCCCCGAGAAGATTGACCTCTCCGGAATCCTGCCGGAGTATCATGACCTTGCAGACGTGTTTAGCAAGAGTAAAGCTTCCCAGCTCCCTTCGCACCGCAAACACGATTTAAAGATTGATCTTGAGGAAGGTGCCACACCTCCTTTAGGTACCCTGTACTTGCTCTCCGCTTCTGAGCTCAAGTCCCTCCGCACCTTCCTGGATGAGCACCTTGCCAATGGTTTCATCCGCCCTTCCTCCTCGGCTCACGCTGCTCTGGTCCTGTTTGTCCACAAAAAGGACGGTTCCCTCTGTTTTTGTGTTGACTTCTGTGGACTCAACAGAATCATGAAGAAAGACCACTACCCACTTCCCCGCATCTCTGACCTCCTAGACGCTCTGAGCCATGCCAACATCTACACCAAGATCAACCTCCAGCATGCCTACCATCTTGTCCAGATCGCTGAGGGCGATGAATGGAAAACGTTGTTCCAGACACAATATGGGTCGTATGAATGGCTTGTGATGCTGTTCGGACTTACGAACACCCCGGCTGTGTTCCAGCGGTTTATCAACACTATCTTCGCTGATCTCCTAGATGTCTATGTTATAGTCTACCTGGACAACATTCTCATCTTCTCCTTGGACAAGGCCGCTCATAAGGAGCATGTCCGGGAAGTCCTCCATCGTCTCTGGAAACATGGACTATACGCCAAGTCCAAAAAATGCAAGTTCCACATGGACACCACCGAGTACCTCAGCTACATCCTCTCTCCGGCCGGACTGACCATGTCTGCCAAAAAGGTCAAAGCTATCAAGGATTGGCTGGAACCTCAGAAAGTCCACGATGTCCAGTCCTTCCTTGGATTCGCAAACTTCTACCGGCGTTTTATTCATAATTATTCTCACATCATCATTCCGCTTACTTGCCTCACCCGCAAGGGTACTCTGTGGCAGTTCTCCGATGCCTGCTGAACTGCTTTCCACAACCTCAAGGAGGCTTTCACCTCCACTCCTATCCTCACCCATTGGGTTCTGGATGCCCCTATTATAGTAGAAACCAATGCCTCCGACTACGCAATTGCAGGTATCCTCTCCATCTGTTGCGCGGATGAGGAAATCCACCCCATCGGCTACTACTCCAGGATGCTTCACTCCACCGAACTCAACTATGACACCCATGACAAGGAGCTACTAGCTATCCATAAGGCTTTCCGGACATGGCGTCACTACCTAGAAGGCTCTGCTTCTCCGGTAGATGTCGTCACAGACCACAAGAACCTTGAGTATTTCGCTACGACGAAACTCCTCACCCGCCAGCAGGCCCGGTGGTCGGAGTTCCTCTCCCAGTATAACATGGTCATCTGCTTCTGCCCCGGACGACTTGGAGCTAAGCCTGATGCATTAACTAGATGATGGGATGTCTACCCAAAAGAGGGGGATAAGGACTACGCTCGCGTCAATCCCCACAATTTCCACCCCATCTTCACCCAAGAACAGCTCGCGTCGTCCCTCCGGGCTACCTACCTCAAGTCCCCAGTACTCCAGGCTAGTGCCATGTTCGACCAAGAGAAACTCCACAATGACATTCTTTCCACTCTCCCCTCCGATCCCCTTGCCTCCATCCATCTCTCTGAGGCACCCTCCACAGACTCCCGCTGGTCCGTCAACTCCAATGGCTTCCTCCGCCTCAATGACCGCATCTACGTTCTGGACTCCGACGACCTTCGCCTACGTGTACTCCGCTTCAAGCATGACCACCCCGTCTCTGATCACTTCAGTCAGAACCGCACCTTGAAACTGATCTGGAGAGAGTACACCTGGCCCAGAATCTGAACATTCGTCAAGGAGTATGTTTCGTCTTGCACAGCTTGCTCTCATGCCAAGGTCCCTAGGCACAAGCCGTATGGACTTCTGAAACAGCTCCCCATCCCCGAAAAACCCTGGAACTCCATCTCCATGGACTTCATCGAGCAACTCCCTGCCTCCTCCAGTTTCACCGCTATCCTCGTTGTTGTCAACCGCCTCACCAAGCAATGTATATTCATTCCGACCAACGACAAGATCACCTCTCCAAAGCTGGCCAAGTTGTTCCTCCTCCATGTGTTTTCCAAGCACGGAGTTCCATCCCACGTCACCTCCGATCGAGGAACCGTGTTCGTATCCCACTTTTTCTGCTCTTTAGGAAAGGCCCTAGATATTCGACTCCACTTCACCTCCAGATACCACCCCGAAGGCGATGGACAAACCAAGCGCATGAACCAGACACTTGAACAGTACTTGCGAGTATATTGCAACTACCAACAGGACAACTGGTCCGAACTCCTGCCCCTAGTGGAGTTCTTCTACAACAATGCTCCGAATGCTACAACTGGCATTTCTCCATTCTTCGCCAACAAGGGTTATCACCCGAACATCACTGTCCATCTGGAGAAGGACCTTACCTCCTCTAGAGCTATGGAGTATACAGCCAACCTCGATTCCCTCCAGGAGTACCTTTGTAAAGAAATTGCTGCCGTGCAAGTCTGCTACCAAGGTCCAGCCAATGCTAAGCGATCCCCAGCACTGGACTTCCAAGTTGGCGACCAGGTCTTCATCAAAGCTAAGTATTTCCGCTCAACACGCCACTCCAAAAAGCTGTCGGAAAAAAACCTTGGTCCATACCCTATCATTGCCAAGGCTGGCATGCACTCCTTCACTCTTCGCCTCCCTGACTCCATGAAGTCCGTCCACCCCATATTCCATGTCTCTCAACTCGAACCTGCCATTCCGAACACCATTCCAAACCAGACCCAACCTCCGCCACCTCTGGTTGAGGTTGAGGGTGAACTAGAATACGAGATAGCAGAAGTCCTTGACTCAAAGATCGACTATTGAAGACACAACTGCAAACTCCTGTACTTGGTCTGCTGGTCCGGTTACGAGGGCACTGACGAAGAAACTTTGTGGCTCTTAGCCATGGAACTTGAGCACGCCGCTGACCTTGTCCGGGACTACCACTCCCGTTATCTGGACAAGCCCGGTCCACACTCTGCTTGATTCGCTCCACTTTTACTCCATGGTTCGTGCCAAAGGACTTGATTAAAAGAAAGAAGTACTATTTACTGTACTACTTCTTTTCTGACTTTTTCCCCTTTCCTCCCAACCCCCTCTGCTTCACTCTGGAGTCACTCAACTCCTCCATCTCCACCCTCACCTCCTCCTTGTCACCACTTTCCATCGACTCCCACAGCTCCTCCCATTCCAGGAAAAGATGCTCCTCCACCATCTCCACAAACCGCTCAAAGGCGTTTGTTTGTGCCATGGTCCGGTCGTGTTGTGCCTTGATCATGCGCCGGAGCACATCAACCGACCATGCGATTGCGAACAGCTCTTCCACAATATCGTCTCCTCCACTGCTCGGACCTGCCTCTGGCGTCCCCTCCTCCGATTCCTTCTTCTTCTTCCTTCTCTAATCTCCTTTGTCCTCCGCCTTTCTTGACCTCTTTCGCTCAGACTTCTCCTCCTCCGGCCTCTCACACCACACCTTCACCTCCTGACATGCCACACAGGACAATGACTTACCCAACCCGACCTCGCAGTCAAGTCCATGCACCTCACACCTCTGACACACTGGCAGTGGCTTCCTCACCACCGCCTTCCCCTTGTCTTGACGATGCTGTTGCGCCATGACCTCCTTGGCCTGCCCTGCGTCAGTCCCACTCAATGGCAATTGGTTGGTACTTACCCGCAATTTCATGGACTCCTCCACCGCCTGCCTCCACACCTCCGCCAGCGCTGCCTTCCATGCCACTTCCTCCGCCGCTTCTCTCACCACCTCCTCCGCCAATCTTGCCGCCTCTGCCTCTGCCTCTGCCTCCTTCTTCCTCGCCTCCTCCTCTCTCCTTGCCTTTGCTCGACACTTTCGCTCCGTGTACTTGGCGTCAGCTGTCTCCTCGTCATTGTCCTCATGCTTGGCAATCTAAGCATCATCCCACTCCGTGATGTCGGTGAGGGATGGAGTAGTCACAGCGGTGGACATGTCGTGGTTTGGTTGTCGATGGTAGTGGTTAGAAGTTAAGAAGCAAGTCCATCCCATGTTGGACTTATATGGGTATAATTTCGGACTCCACACCTGACCACTTATTCCGCTTAGTCCGCATTGTTCCAAGCATGCATTATCCACAAGGCCTTCAGTGGTTCAGGCCTAAGAGGGGGATACTGTCATATGCCACTTTCTACAAGTCCAACTCCAGTCTCCACTCCTCAACTCCACACCAACTCTGGTGTGATTTCCCCTATTCTCTGGTCACCTGACCCTCGGACCATTTCCGTTACTCATATGTATATCCTTGTTCTCACTTACTCCGTTTGTACTAGTTCCACCTCTTGTTCTCCTCCGGGAGCTGTGCAAAGCACAGCTCCAGTATTCCGGTACATCTCCCTTCTGTCTTACTCAGTCTTTAGTTCCGTATTACCAATATTTCCAATACTCCGGTAATAGTCCATTCTGGCTTAGAAATCCAGTGTACCTCTGGAGTATATAAACCCTGTAAACTCATTGTAGATACTTCAGTTCAAATATTGAATTAACTTCCTCCTGTCTTCCTGTACTTGAGTCTCTAAGACTCTCCTCTGACCTCTGACTCTAAGGACCGCGAGTACAAGGGCGCGACACATAAGTCCTACACCAAGAGTCCTCGCCCCTCTCCAACTCACCCCATACCCCTCGATACCTCCGACACTCCGAAACTCCAGACTTCCCCCCAGGAGGATCCGAGTTTAACAAAATGAAACACCTCTGCCCTTACTCATCTTGTTCAGGGTGGTCATGACCTTTGCTTCATCAGTGGTATAGAGTGAGGGGTTGATAGTGAAGTAGGCATGCATGGCCTTCATCCAACACATGGTATCAGTGGGTTCTCCAGAAAAGTCAGTGGGGAGGGCCGCTTTGAGCTCGGTGGAAGACATGAGGGGCGACTGAGGTGGGGCGACAGTGATGGGGCTGGGGGTGCAAGGAGGCAATGGTACAACAGGTGGAGTCCTGGGTTGCGCGGACAGGGGGAGGCCTGTGGGCGAGGGTCGATGGTGATGAGGGATATACTCTGGGATGGGCACCTGGGTTTCATTGTCCAACTGCAGAGGGTGAAAGCGAGGGGTTCTTGACAGATGTGCTATGGTGATGGAGGTGGGTTGGTCCTGCTCCATAAATAGGAGGGATGGAGGGAGATTCTTGATCTTTTGTTATGTGTAGTGTTGCAAACTAGATCCAGAATGACAGGAGTAGCCGACATTCAGTCCAAAGATTACGACAGCAAGATGACCGACATTCAAGGGTAAGCAAAGGGAGTTCTCAAGGGGAAAGCCTTGGAACACACAGAGCGACTTGGTAGTGCGCAGAGACTAAGAGAGATCCTGGGGTGTTTCAAGATATAACACTAGTATTGTGAAGATCAAGAATGGGTCCTACAGTACATGCAGCAGCAGTATAAGTACTCTAGCATATGTAAGTGGTAAAAGCCAATGGAAGCAGATGGAACTACTATGGATTGACAAATGCATATGAATCAAGTGGAAAGAAAGCAGGAAGACAATGCCACTGTGAGAGAAGCAGCAGAAAAGATAAGCTGTCCATAAAATGCATGAGATAGTTATGGAGCAAGTCCAGGGCCTGGTCTGGTAGGATCAGAAAGAACAGCATCAGGCCAGAAAGTGGGGTAGAGACACTGCCGGGTCAGCAATATGACAAATAGGTAATGCTTCCAGCAGGGGCCAGGGTCAGAGTAGGCAAAGGAAAAAAGGAAACAGAGGCATACAATAATACAACCATAACACTTTGCTAGTGTATATTTAAAGACTATGCAAGTGATCATCTGCTGAGCCCCAGCACTAGTGCCAGAGCCCATGACTCCCCATGACTTCAAACAAGCCCGAACTTTTCACTGAATATTAGTTGTCCCCTCACTTGTTGACATATGTGCTCAGATACTATATGTCAACAATTCACAGGATCATCCTTGCACACAAAAACAAAGTTGATTCATTTCTACTCCCCCTCAATGCCATCAATCCAGGCCACCAATGGTGTCTGGAAATGTTTATAGTGTGCCAAGTAGGGCTAAGCATGGATATACCCCTGGGTATCCAAGCCAGTACCCACACCCATGCCCAGCAAAATACCCACACCATATGGTGGATATGGGTTTGACCACAGGTTGGCGGAATCGTACCCATTGCAGGTATACCCATGGGTATGCTATTGCTAGCGCTACATCAATGTGTCATCATCATTGGTGTGGTGGTGGTTGTACCATCATGCTGTCACTGTCACCACTGCCACCATTGCATGCATAGTGGTACCACTGTGCTGTCACTGTCCCCATTGGATGCGTGGTGGTAGCACTATGTTGTTGCTGCCATTGTCACATGTCACATTGTTCCTGTTGCTGTCCCCATTCTTGTTCGAGGATGGTGTCAATGAGCAGTGGTACTCATGTTCTGGCAGTGGCCTGGGTGTGCATCACATTGTTGTTGTTACCATGGCATGGTCACTGCCACTACACTGTATCATCCTCACTGATGACACAGTGGGAGCTGGACAGGATGCCCGTTCAACACATGGTGGTGGTGCCATGTCATCATCATTGCATCAAATGGTGGCAGTGTCATGCCATGTTGTCAACATTACTGATGCAGTGGTGTTCATGGCACCTCATGGCTGTCATAGTTGTCATCGCATCATTGTAGCCATGGTGATCATGCTATTGCAATCCTGCCAATATCAATATGATGATAGCATCACAGCATCATCATTGACTGTGTGGTGATTGATGTCACCATGTTGCTATCATTGTTGATGTGGTCATGGTCATGGCACGTCCTAGCTGTCATAGTGATGCCATTGCAAGGCCAACAACATTGACATAGTGGCATCATGCTGTGTCATTATTTTCGTTGCACAGTAGTAGTGGTAGCACATCGTTGTTGTCATTGTCATTGTCATTGTGTCATCATGGCCATTGTGGTGGTGGCATTGTGCAATGTCACTGTCATGGCATAGTGGAAGTGGGGGTGATTGCTCACTGTGTCAATGCACTGTCATCAGTATGGCTAGGGATCTGCATGGGTATGGGTACCCACTGTGGGTTTGGGGTATGGGTACTCATGGGTATGGATACAGGTACAGATTCTAAGTATCCATATCCATATGTACCCATAGTACAGGTACCTGTGACTTGGTAAGACTCAGCTCTTACCATGCCCCCCAGTGCACTGGCAGTGACCATGTCACTACCAGTGCAACAACAGGCCACCGTCTCATCCACTCCCCACCATGTCATTGACGGACAACAACAACACCCCCCACTGTGTCAACAACAACAACAACAACAATGCATCCCTGTCCTGTTCACATCCACCATGTCATTGATTACACGGCATAGTGGTTGCGACCACCACTACCACCACATTGACAACAACATGTCCCTGACCTGTCCACACCCACCAAGTTGTCAACAGCAACAATGTGTTGCCATCCTGTCCACACCCACCATGTTGACAACAATGCCTCGTCTACCACCACATCAATGCATCCCCATCCTGTCCACCTCCACTGTGTTGACAACACATCCCTGTCCCATTCACCCCCACTGTGTCTCCTGTCCACCTCCACTGTGTCAACAACAACAACAACACATTCTGTCCACCCCCACCATATTGACCACTGCATTAACAACAATGCATCCCCATTCTGTCCACCCCTACCATGTTGACAACAATGGCGACACATTCCCATCCTGTCCACCTCCACTGTGTCAATGACAATGACATCTCCCTGTCCCATCCTCACCCACCATGTCAATGACGATGATGGTGACATGTCCCCACCCCATCCATGCTCACTGTATCATCAACAACAACACAGCACAGTGGTAGCAACCACACCCCTACTACTGCTGCATCATTGACGACAATGATGCATTCCGTTCATCCCCCACCATGTCATCAGCAAGGACAACACGGTGCAGTGGGATTTTATACAGCACCCATGGGTGCCATTTTCCCAACCTGCATGCATACCCATACCCACCATGGTGGGTACACACCCACTGCAGATATGGGTATGGGTACCTGCCCAGATATCCGGGGGTAAAATGACTAGCCCCTCAAGACCAACCACTTACCCTTAGAATCAAGTAAAGGGCCTTGGATGGATAGCAGAATCTCACTAGTATTGGCTAGAAAACTAAAAGAACAAGACTAGGGAAAATCCTAGTGCTTGTCCTTGACCCTTATATACTAGTCTAGTGTTTACAACAGTGGACACTACATCTATGATATCTTACACTATCTGACATGAGCAATCCACATGTATTTATAGGGCTATTCTATGGAATGAGAATATCCCTTGTATAGTCCTAGGATGTTGACTTGGATTGAATTGGATTGAATTGGTATTGATAGGTTATAAGTCACATTACATTTTGCATGTCTTTAGTGAGTCATCCAGTTGGGTGTATGTTACATTGTGGGAATGTATAAGGTATATATCCACATGACATTAGCAGGAATGCAATTAGGTTTAGTAAGTCATTCATTTAAGGGGCTATGTTTAGTCATAAGGTTGAATAGGTTTGTATTGCCTTGTACTGCCTATGTGAATTGGCTGGATTGAATTTGATTGAACAGGATTGACTCACATTGTCTCACATTGTCTCACATTGACTGGATTGAATCCGATTGGACAGGATTGAAACAATTAGACTGGATTGCATTGGATTGAATTATGTGGCAATGGATTGAAGTGTATTAACTAGACTGTACTGGATTGAACCACATTGAACTGCATTGGCTTAGGAAAATGGGGGAAACAAGGTGATTGTAACAGGGGGTATACCCATGCAGATTCCTAAGTATGGCCCACCTGTGTGCTATGCTGTATCATCCCTATTGACAACACAGTGGAGGTTGGACAGGATATGTTTACCTCATTGATGTGGTGGTAGTGGCATGGTCACTGCCACAGTGTTGTATCATTGCCATCGTCATGGTACAGATGTGCCACCATGTCATCATCAGTTGTGATCGTCATCTTGGTAGTACAGCCTACATCTGCAAACTGACCATAAGCTGTGAGGCTCTGTACAGCTCTGTACAGAGTGCTACAGTTGTCACAGTGTCACATAAAGGCCCCCCTCTGTGCAGTCACACCATAGAGCCCACAGCACTGTACAGATTCAAAAAGCTGTGCAGTGCCAGAAATTCTGTAATCACTGCATAGCATGTACAGTGCCCACAGGTACCTACAGGTGGACAAAATTCTACTTTTACTTTTTTTTTTCTTTTCAGACACTTCTCTCAATGTTCATGTACAATATATATATTATTTCCACTAAGGTACATTGTACATACAACATGTCGTCATCGTTATTGTCAATACAGTGGTGTAACAGCCACTGCCGCTGTGTTGTTGTCATCAACATAGTGGTGATATGGTTACCATGCTGTTCTCATCTGGGAAGTCTCCCTCCTCCTCCTTATCATCATTGTTGTCATTGACATGGTGGTGGCCACATGGTGACTGCTGTGTCATCCTTGTCAGGCAAGTTGTCATCAATATGGTGGTGGTGTGACAGCCACTGCTGCTGCATCGTCATTGTTGACATAGCAGTGGCATGGTCACCATGTCACTGTGCCATCCTTGTCTGGGGGGCATCATCTCGTTGTCATTGACATGATGGTGGCTGTGTGGTGACTGCTGCCACATCCATGTCATCATCATCAACATAGCAGTTGCCATGTCACCATGCCATCCTTGTCTTGGGGGCGTTGTCTCGTCATCGTCAACATGGTGGTGGCCACATGGTGACTGCTGCCACTGCCATGTCATCCTCATCGGGGGCATCATTGTTGATACAGTGGTGGTGGTGGTGGTGGTGGTGGTGGTGTGACAGCTGCTGCCACTGTGTTGTCGTCATTCAATATGTTGTAATGGTGGTGGTCGCATGGCCACTGTGCCATCCTCATCTGGGGGGTGTTGTCTCATTGTCAACACCATCTCTGCCATGTCGTCCTTGTTGAGAGGCGTCATCCCCCCATCGGCGTTGTCATCAACACGGTGCTGGTCGTCTGTGTTGTCCTTGTTAGCAAAAGGGTGGGGGTGTCACATCGTTGTCACTGTTGTTGTTATTGTCGTCGACATGGTCATGGTGGCTGTGTGGTGGCCACTGCTGTTGTGTTGTCCTCATCAGCAACAGGATGGGCATTATATTGTCGTTGTCGTTGTTGACATGGTCATGGTCATAGTGTGGTGGCTGCTGTCACCTGTTACAATTCCCCCTTTTTCTTCCTTCATACGCTTGTCTTCTAGTATTTCTTAGCTCATCCCAGTGACGCGTTGGACGCTCTTTCCATTCGACCGGTTATTACTATACCCGTACCTCTTATCCTCCAATCGCCATTTGCACGCTAACCGGTCTCTTTCCATTCGCTTCACTTATCCTTTGTCGTAGACGCTTTGTCATGAACGTTCCATCACGTTCCATGACCTTCTCTTCTCTGCTTATGTCATCCTCTTTCCTCTTAGTATATAAACCCGCCGTTCATGTACTTTTATTTCTCACGCTTGTCTTTCTTGTACATCCACCTGAATCCAAGCGCCCCTTGTCCTGTCCCCTTAGCCGTGCTAAGGTCTCGTCTCACTAAGTCCTAGGTCTTCTTCTGATAGACCTCTGTGTTGCTTCGACCGTCGTCGTTGCGCAACACCACTTTGTCCCCTTGTCACCTCAACGCCCTTGAGGTTCCACGACTCCCTGCGTATCGCAACAGTCGTCCGTCACTAGGAATTCCCTAGGACACTTCGTCCTTCGCCCCCTCACCCTTGCTTGGTCCTCAGGTACTTCAAGACTACGTTAGTCCCTATCCGGGCCTATCGTAACATCACCACTGTACCATCCCCATTGGCAAAAGGGTGAGGTCCTCATCATTGCCATTGTGTGGTGGCATGTAGTGGCATTGCCCTCATGCTCATCATCTGGCACTCAACAAGCGGTTACACTCGTTTGGCGGCCATTAATGGCACAATGGTGGTAGTGGCGACATAGTTGTTGCCATGGCTGCCATGTCAGTAGAGTGGTTGTCATGGTGGCACGCAATTGCACTGCCCATGTTGCCCTCATGCTTGTCTGGTGAGGCCTGAGGGTGCTGTCTAGGGAACAGCAGGGGTGTGGCACACCAGTGCGGGTCACGGGTGCAGGTGTCATGTGGGTGCAGGTGTGGGTGGCATTGCTGGACACCCGTACCTTTACCCACACCCATGACTGGGTGTTTGCCAAAAATGGCAATGGTAAGTAGCGACCATCACAGCAACCACTACCACCACTGCATACACAATAAACGGCATACTAGCCACTGGACACAGACAACAACAAGCACAAGGGCAATATGTCTGCATGCCACAACACATCCCAGCCACTCTGGCCACTCCCCCACCATGTCAACAACGACAATGCATCCTGTGCAACCCCCACCATGTCATTGACAAGGGGGACACAGTGCATTGGTGGCAACCACACCACTACCACCTCGTTGTCACCAATAACAACATGTCCTGATGGCAAGGACACAATGACACAGTGCCCCAGCCCCTCTCCCACCATGTCAACTACAACAACAACAACACATTCCCATCCCATCCACCCCCCCTCTGTGTTGTTGTTGATGACGTGCCCCACCCACCCCCCACTGTGTCATCAATGAGGACGGCGTGGCACAGTGGCAGCAACCACACCACCACTACTGCCCCATCATCCTCATCAACAATGACAATGTGTCCCCATCTCATCCATTCCCCCACTGTTCATTGCCAATAACGATGGGCCCCATCCACCCCCAACCATGTCATCAACAAGGACAGCATGGTGCAGTGGCAGCAACAATGCCACCACTACTGCCACATCATCCTCATCAACAATGATGATGCATCCAGTCCAGCCCTTGCTGTGTCACTGATGACAACATAACACAGTGACAGTGACCATGCCCACTACCACCATGTCATCATTGTCATCAGTGACACATCTCAGCCAGCCCCCCCAACCAGTGTTGCCACCAGCATGACAGGGGTGTGGCGAACGACAACAATGCATCCTTTGTGTTATTGTCTGTGCTGTCTATGTTACACTTGACCTGGGTAGGGGCGAGTGTAGTCTTGGATTTGTGAGTTGATGTTGGCTGAAGCGTGTGCTTGATGGGACACAGAGTGTCTAGAGGTGTAGGCCTGACTAGAGATTGGCAGCAGACATGGTTTGGAGAAAAGATACAAAGACTGCTAGGCAAACGACAAGACAGACTCGAAGTAGGTGAACTACTTGGTATATTCCAAGAAGAAATAGCTTAAAGAATACAGGTGTATGCAACCAGTATTTAAGTGGAAGGGGAATGCGCACAGACCAAGGATACGAAAGGAAACTATCGTCAAGATAGGAAGAGAACTGCATAGAATACGGTGGAAGGAATATGACTAAGTAGAGAAGGAAACACTACTGGGTGGAAGGAAACGATGACTAGAAAGTGGTGAGTAAGATCGGCCAGTGTGCGAGAGGTGAGTCATCATAGAGGAAGGGAAATGGTGTCCATGAGAAGAGATGAAAAAGGGGTGAATCGTAACAGTCTGATAGCTACCCATGGGTGTTTGGGGTGCAGGTATCAGTATGGGTGCATATTTGTAGCACCCGTTGATACACCCACACCCCCACCATGGGTGCAGGTGTATCAACGGGTATGGGTGCAGGTGTCAGCACTGCCACCCAGGGATACCCATGCATTTGCCTAGTTCTGTCGTGTTCATTGGAACACAAAGACACACAAGGTGATGGTAGGGGACAAGCAGTCAGGTTCAAATAGAGCAGCTGAGGCAGGAAACGAGTGTTTGGGCTCGAAATGGTGAGGCAACAGCAGGGTATGAGCAGTCAAGCTTGAAACGGTGAGGTGGAGGCAGAGTTATCTGGATGTGGGGAAAAAAGAAGTTGTTGCAATGAGCATGACACAAAATGAAACTGATTATGTAATGCAACTTGCACCGAAAATCACAAGTCCCAGCCCATTAGGGATGGTAAACTAATTAGGATTTATGATTAGTACTAGTATCTACATAGTTACTACAGTCCCTGTCAGCACTGTGCACTATCACACTGTGCCATCAAGCCAGTGTGCCATACTGTGACTACCTGTGACATATGTGGGGCCAAGTGCCTGTCACATCGCTCGGCTATAGTACTGTCACACTATGCTGCTGAGCCGGTGTGCCATAATGTGACAGGATGTGGGACCAGGTGCCTTGTCACACAGCTCAGCTGTAGTGCTGTCAGCTGCTGTAACCATCTGCCGTTTTTGGTCAAATTCTGTAGTAATGCTGTCATATGCTGTAAAGTCTTACAGCCTGAGCTAAAAAGTGCATTTTGCAGATGTAGTACTCAAATTCAGTGGTGTTCAAAAAGTCATGTGACTTTTCACTACACTTTTCACTACACTTTTTGCTACACTTTCTTTGGTACCCACAGTGTGGGTGTGGGTATGGGTATGGGTATCAGTGATCCATACCCACACCCATACCCACCACATACCCATATCCACAACCCACATGGGTTGGGCATACCCATGCTCAGCCCTAGTGTCAGGTAAAGTCCTGTTAGAACACTTAGACCATTTGTGTGGTGGGGAGTGAAGAACTGGTCCTGGAGATGGACCACAGGATTTTTCATGGGAGTGCTTTGCAAGTGAATTAGTGGGCATCACACAGGAGAGAATCTCAAGCTCAAAAGCTCATAAGTCTGGTTTTATTGAAGATGGCACATCAGGGAGACTTAACAGTGATTTATGTTCTGCAGGATCAACTGACATTGGCTTTAAGTTCATATGTCTATAAGTAATCATGGAATGGAGTGAAGTGTGACTAATGTCATTTTGTCAACAATTTGGACTGTCTGTGTCAGGTCAGAATCCAATTCTTGATTTCGCCAGGTATACCTGGGTAATACCTGGGTACAGCTCCCCCAGTGTCCCCCATGACCATGTTCACCATACCTTGGATACCCATACCCAGCCATACCTGACCCGCCTTTTACCTGCAGGTTGATTGTCATAGGTTACCCAGGTAATACCCTACCCACCCTAGACCCTAGTGTAAACGGATAAAGTAGATGGGGTTCTCCGGACACCACCAGGCGTAGCCTATCGGAAAGGCTGGGATTTACAAACCATCAGCGATCATCACTTGGGTGTAGGCCGCGAGTGTAAGAGCTGACTTTGGGAAACTCGCCCAATTTGCCAAATGCATGGAGTACCATTTATGCATGGCAAGTATTGTACCCTGGGAAGTGTAGAAAGGTCTTCTCCGGAAAAAGTTGCATTCAATGATTGTCCTTTGTTGGCTACATATATCCCTCCCCAGCCGTGAAGCTTTGAAGTGGTGTTGGCATACACACGTAAAGACATACTACATAAAGCGATCAACATAACAAACAAGAAGCTGCTCAATAAACTTAAAGTGCCCGATAGGTCAAGAACATCGTCCAAACGAGTGTCCAACATCCAGTTCTCTCACTGACCCTCGGGCTTCTTGCTCTTGGTCGTGGTAGCGGTGAGGCTCTTGTGAATGAATGGTAGAACACCGCCCCCTGCGATCGTTGCTCGTACGAGAATATCAAGCTCCTCGTCGCCACGAATCGCTAATTGCAAGTGTCGTGGCGTTATACGTTTTACGCGAAGATCCTTCGATGCATTGCCTGAAAACCAGAACCATATCAAAGCTGAACGCGTATGAGAAGCATGTTCGACACACCCGCCAGCTCAAGCACCTCGGCTGTGAGATACTCCAGAATCGCACTTGTATATACCGCAGCTTTTGCACCAATCCGCACGTTGTGTTGCGTACGTTGCTTCAGATAACGATGAATACGACCAACAGGGAACTGGAGCACGTGAGCATGACATGCGCGAAGGACAAGGAAAGGTATAGTCGAATAAGCATACCTGGAGGCCTGCTTTCTGACTTCGCGTCTGTATTGTGCGAGGCGCTGCGGTCGCGCCGGAACCTGCGACACCACCTTGGTCAGGCGCACCCGTCTTGGATTTTCCACCTGTCGCTTTGGGGGGCATCGTTCAGAGATGATGAATGTAGGAAGAAAAGGCGCGTCTTGCTTTAGGGTCGGCGATTCGGTGTTGTTGATTGCGACGCGTGTCATCACGTGCCCCCGCTATCTATGCTTGCGTTCGGATTTTGTTTTACAAGCTGAGCGACCTCATACATACGCGGGGTCCGCAGCGAGGGAACATGAAGCTAGACATATATGACTTGAAGAGATGCAGGACACGCGGGGTCACCAGTGAAATAGCTTGTGTACAAACTAAAATTACATGTTCATCGTGACGCCAGTGCTGATCGCTACGGTATCCGACTGTGTTTGTGTGGACTTATCCTCGACTCTCGACTTGCCCACGCAGGTACAACGCTTCAATTATCGTACGGCGGACCTCCGTACGCTCAGCGTTCACCAAGGAAACAGTATATCTTCAACTGGCAGCGATGTCTATCTGGTCAGGCCACTCTCTAAATTGTATTCTGTTCCTCGATACCAACTAATACCACGGCTACGTATACAATATACATCACCAATGGAGCGTGTGAGTCGAGCATTGGTATCCCTCCGGATTCTTAAACAGATAGAGCTGATGATACTCCTCTGCATCATACCAGGGTCCAGCCTCATGGATCTCTGTGACAATCTTCTTTTCCCATGGCGTAAAATACCTTTCCTGAACCTTCTCCGTGACGCGCCGTGCGACGATCGCTTGTTCAGAATTGTGAGTAAATATGGCAGACCGATATTCTCCAGAAACATCAGGGGACTTGACGACCGCGCAGTGCAAACGACGTACGGGTACCGGCATCCTCCCCCTGGCTGTTCACGGTCGTTGGATCATGCGTGCGATAAAAGAACTCTGAACAGTGTGCGTCGTTGGAAGTTATGACATGCCATCGCACAAAGCTCAAACTCACCCACGAGTTCGTCATACGTAACGACGGAGGGATCGAATTCGATCCTCAGCGCCTCTGCATGGTGCGTCGTTCCACTACGCACTTCCCGGTAGCTTGGGTCCACCGACCAATCGTTGCCTCCGGTGTATCCTACGGCGGTCTTCAATATCCCCCTGTTCTCGGTGGGGGGGTAATGTTTCTGGAAGATGTACTCCACACCCCAGAAGCAGCCCGCTGCGAACGTGGCAATTTCGGGTTGTGGCGACACCGTAGCTTTGGGCATGATGT
>JBBPTZ010000619.1:0-17621 GCA_038094315.1 Phylloporus cf. tubipes
GTTTTTCTTGACGCATTACTGACGCGCAGCAATCAGGTTGCACAACAGGTACATATTTACGACCTTCTGCTAAGCGTCCTTTAAATCCGCTTAATCTTTCAGTCACGACAGCCGAAATGTAAGACCTGCCACGTAAGTTTCGGGACTGTCTGCATGTCATGGCAGCTTGCCTTTGCACACCAGGTTAAAGACACGCAGAGAACTCGAACACCATCGTCAACGTTCTGCGGAGGCGGATCTTCCTGCAGGGCCCCCTCGATTTTTTGGTATACCACGCAAGGTTGTGTCAATGTTCACGGTGAGTCGATTCAATATTATTGACACGCGGTTGAATGGGACTGTCTTTATTAGACGCGTCATGACATTACTACACGGCATGACATTACTGCAGCTACCAAGGTATGTCATCAGACTTGATGCATTTTTCTCTTTGTGCAGTTATACTAATTCATGAACCAGCTCGAAATCGCCGTCAAGCAAACGGTCGAGTTTGGGGGCACCTACACCAATAGAGACCGTGTGGAAGAATGAACTCGAGTGATCTAATGATCTATATGTTCCCATCCTCCATTATTTTCGTTGATACGCGGGGTTTGTTTGGAGGATACTATCTACTACCTGTGTTGCATCCAACTGTTTTACTCGACATTCCTCATAATATCATGATGTGCCCTGTCTGCCAGACTTTTTGAAATCTTGGTTCTCTGTCTCCATATATGTATTACTGTTGTAACATTTTGGGAAATGATCAATGCCGATGTTTTAGGGCACGAATTATGGCTTGCACTAGATGACCCTTGCGGCTCGAGAATGAACCTAAGTTTTGAAGTCATTACGCACATCAGGTCGTGCAGATCGCAAAGCACAGGTTTACATAGGTCACAGCCGCCGGACTAGAAATAGAGGCGCAGAGAGACAAATCAAACGCTCTCAGTCGGGATGTCTACCGCCAGCTGTCTTCGTCACGACACTGGGCAAGCGCCGTCTTGCACGACGGTTGATGACGAGTCCGAGTCGCTCTGCATGTGCCCACCTAAACTTTATACTGTTTCCACACCAGAAAAAGAAGCTGTGCCATCTGAATCAGAGCTTGTTGCAGAGAATGAATGGTCAGTCATTCACTGTGCCACCGGCAAATGCCTAATCTATTATCTTATCTACGACAGAAAGTTGCCCTAGCCAAGTATGGAAAGTCAAGGCGTACTGTATACTACTACGTAGCACAAGAGAAAATAGAAAACAGAGATTAAAAAATATCTCCGCGACGAAGCATTACAGGTTGATACGAAACAAGTACTCAGTACCAATTGCCATAGCTAAACATATGGTCGAACACGCAACGGCAACTTACATCCTACTTCGCCCGCGATCTTGGGACGTAGGAACACACCCCTCCCAATTTCGATCTTGGTGTCCGGACCGTCACGCAACTCGAACACAAAATTCTTGACAAGCACCGTTAACACCGCCTAAAAAGGGAGAGGAAAAAACCCCACATTCAGGTCAAGAGGTCACCCACGCAAAGGTCGACGCGCGTACCTTGAACTCCGTTATGGCAAAGTTCTTCCCCAAACACGTCTTCGGGCCGTCCCCGAATGAGAGCAAGTGTTGGTGGCCCGGTAATTCCTTTGCTTTGGTAGGTATACCGTTCGCTCCGTGTGCGTCTTCCACCCACCGACTCGGCCGGAAGACTTTGGCGTCCTCGCCCCAGAGCGCGGCAGAGCGGTTCACGGATTCGATCGGGATCGTCACCAGTGTGCCTTTGGCGATCGTCACGCTGTCGACCACCTCGCCAGATTTTATCCGGATAGGTTCGGAGAGCGGGACGATGTCGTCACTGTCGGCCTGTCAAACGACAAAAGGTGGGTGGTGAATGACAAGGAGTGCGGGCGAGTTAGTCTGAGACGTACTATGAGGGTGATCTCGAGTGCAGGCGAGTGGACACGGAGGCTTTCATGAATGACGGCATCGAGGTAGGGAAGACCATGCGAGAGTTGGTCGTACGTCGGGTCCGCGCCAAGCTCGAGAAGTTCGTTTCACAACTTAGTCTGTATGTCTGGGTTGTGGGAGAGTTCGAGCAGGGCCCACTGGGGAGACGTTGATTGATGCACGAAGAACAAATGAATAGGGACTTATGGTCAGGCTGACTGGAAAAGGGACGGATGTGTCAGAAGGCCACATTTCACACTAAAATCTCATACCGGAGGTTGTTTCAAGCACACCGACCATTATCCAAAATCCGTGTAAGAGTGGCCAAAACCCATCGTTTCAGATCCGTACGTTGTGAGGTTGTGAGTCGGAGCTACGTGTCATATGTGGAACGCAAGGTGTGTCGCTGAGGTCGAACTCATCGAGAGTGACTAGCTCGAATGGAGGGGATGCAACAAGAGAATGCCTGTCACATTGTCACAGGTGTGATCTGGGACCAAGTCTTTAGAGAGGGCGTGACATCATTTCGAGCCCGTCACAGTTACGGTGTCACAACTATCGACCTTACTTTCCTCTTTCACGATGGCAGGTGGCACCGTGTTCTGTCCCTTCTTCCTCGCTCGACTGACCGCCTGTTTAGAACACGATGGACGAAGTTGAGCGACGTGATTCCAAGCAACGTCGTATCCCGACAGGCAAGTTTTCCCCCTTTTCGTGGCAAACAGTTCATCATGTGTCAGGCGGGATAGCAAAGCGAGGGCGCCGACGATGGTGAGAGCGAGTATATTGATGGCGGCGCCAGCATGGAAGAAGACGAGCTTCAGAGCGACGAGGACGAGGTGGGTGTGCTCGTTCATCTACGGTCACCGGCCCTTTGGGTTAACGTCCTACCTTTAGCAACCTGTCGCCAAGATGCAACAGTCCGCAGAGTGGCAGCAAAAGGAGAGGCAAGAGATGGTCAAAGCAAAGGTATTTACATTCGCGTGCTCATTTCTGTGCGTCGTGTCCTCATCCCACGTTCAGATCGCGGACACTGTAAAGCGTTATTCTTACCTGTTGGGCCAGACAGACCCTTTCAAGTATTTCGTTGACACCAAGGTCAGTCTAGCGCATGTGCTAGACATTTCCTCATCTCTTCGCCTTTCCAGAAAGCTCGTGATCCTCAGTATGCCGCTCTATTGGGCGCACGACAAAAACAGCGGGGAAAGGGACGTAAGGAACCCGTGTAGGTGTCCCTTTCTAGTATTCTGGCTCGCGTGTTCATCGTCATCGCTGAAAGCAGGTGTCAACAATTTGTGTTGTCTGATGAAAATCGTCAGCATTCCTTCACAAGATTGAGCCAGATCAACAACATACCTCTTATGATCTTCCCCATGAGCCCACAGAAGCCCCTTCCCATACTCAATTCAAGGATCAGCTACTCCGCAACATACGAGGCCCACCACTAATGACGCGTGAAAATTGCAATCAATTTCTTGTTGACTTGGAACGAGGTCTGGATATATGTCTGCGACTCCTTGGAATGAAAATGGGCGTGGATCGCACAAGATGATCTGTTTACTCCCCTGTATCGACCTCATCATTCATCATTTAGAACTGTGCACTTCCTTAGAACCTCATCATTACTATTTCAGTACCATTCCAGCTGTTCGAAAAGTGAATACCGGAGTTGTGCTCGGGAGCTGGCACACATCCATACGTCGGATGACATACATGACTAGTAGTACTATCTCGGTATACCCCTTGGAATCCATCCTTGAGTATCAAATTTCTCCACGACCAGGCCATCTCGATGAATTGCCTGGCTAGTTTTCACCCACAGGCATGGATGCGCAGACTTCTTTGCCAAAAAATAGTGCTTGGCTTGATTTTCCACGGTGAGAAGCACTTTTCCGAGTTCAACGTTATGGTGATAAGGGTTGTCCAATGATATGAAATATCCGTGCTTCCATTCCTCCAAAGCCTGAACAATCTGGAAGAGAAATGCTCAGGCATGTGATTATCTCAATTTCACAGTCGTACGACTCGTACCCTTTTAGCAGCAGCAGCAAATATAATTGTTGAGTAACCTCCTGGAGGCGATTTGACGTGTGAGGGGGGAGGGTGGATACCGTATACGACGGCACGAACAACTGCTATGAGAACTTCATCTCCAATAATGGCGTGGCCATCAGTTTTTAATATCTCGTCACCCTGTAGCAATCCATAAATGATGAGATCGATCCGAAAAAGTGTAACAATTGCGAACCTCATCAGGGCAGACAGTGTACGGTGACTGATCAAGAAGTTTTTCCACCAGGCACTTGTTTCTGATCTGGGCCTCCTCATCTTTGCCGCCTAGGCCATAGAAAGAGCAGACCATAGAACGAGCAACAACAAGTGCAGCACGTTCATTCAACCTAGAAGTCAGAAATGGAACATTGGAATCCAATGCCGTCCAAAGCGTGCTGTCACTGGGGAAATCCAAATTATATATACTATGAAGAACCTGACTTGTCATGAGGTATCGAATTGCTTGCTCCCTTGACATGCTCAGTGTGGCAGGAACTGTGAGAAGGCGGCCGTAATGCGTGTCACTTGTTGCCGTTTCATGCTGAGCTTGCTCATCCACGGCTGAGCGTGATTCAGGTGTTTTGGATACAGTTGGTTGGGTCAATGATGGAAAGAATTGGCGGTATAAAGCAGTGAGGCTGTCTCGAAGAAGTCCACATGTCAGCCGAACACCCCGATCAACCAGGGGCTGGGTATGTTTTTGTAGGGAAGCATTGATGACACTACCATTCCACAAGCGTAGTTTTTCTGCGGCATCCAAGGGATCCATTTGGATGGAGCCTTGGCTGGATGGGGTGGACGAAATTGGAATGCACCGGCAAAAAATATAGTTGTCGAATATGGGATCATGAATCTGGACTAGCTTCATGACATCTGCGATTGTTGGCTTAATGACACCAAGAAAGTAAAGAAGAGGTTGTGCGACTGCTTTTGGTAGGGCCCACAAACATTCTTGAGTGGTACGATTTCGTTGTTTTGCCTTTGGATTTGCGAGAACGGGAAATCCAGCCAAAAGGAAAAAGCTGCGGCAATGGCCTCTTACATTGTCGTGGTCGACCAGGAGTGATTGCCATTGGAAGTCTCTAGGGGGTATACCCATCGTAAGTGCAAGTGCGGCAATGATAGCAGGAAGGAGTTTATTGTCATGATGATTATGCAACCAAGCCTTAGCGTCACCAATCTGGAAAGTTCCGTCGAAAGCAGTGAAGGGAACAGGCTGATGTGCCAGATGATCATGAGTTCGAGTTTTCAGTAATGAGGCAAGTAGACGTTGGCGGAATGGGATTAGAATGGAAAGATTCTCCTGTTGGAAGAACATGGACGTGGACAATATGATATCATCTGTGAGTGTATTCCACGGAAACGAGTGGTAGTCTGGGTGGCATTCGGATGGAATCATTGATCGTATTGCGTGGTCCATATCAGAAATTGCGCTATGAGCAAAAAACTCCATTTCTGAGAAAAGAAGTTCAAATGGTGTGCGTCCTCGGCGATAAACCAAAAAACCATCTCCATCTTTTAAAAGCAAAAAGTCGGAAGTTCTTCCAGTTTTTCGAGAGACCTTTCCTGTGACATACCAAACATATTTGACATGGCCGTACGGAGTTGGTGACTTGGGACGAAGAAAGTTCTGCTGCTCTTTGGATATAATCCTATAAAGAGTTATTGGCTCACATTTGCCACAAAAAGGATGAGCACATACTCGAAGATAGTTGGCCGGGATGATGTGCCACTTGCTTCCTCAGCAGTCTTTCGCTTTGACAGGCGTTCACGGAGCTGATAAACTACTGGAGTTACAAACAAACAACAATCTCTGAAGTAGATTTGAATACTCACCTTTGTTAGTCGCGCTGTTCTCTATTGCTGTGGGTCCTTGGCCATCTGACGAGTCATCTTCTGGCATGCCATTCTCCACATCCCGTGCTAAGTCCTTGGAAAGGTCTGAGTCTTCTTCATCTCCACCCTCACCATCTTCATTTTCATCTTCACATTCCTCTTCCTCTCCCGTGTTCTTTTTAATTACCTCCAAATCGTGATTTGTGTTTGTAACTGATATGAGTTGATTAAGACGGGGTTCGTATAGTAGCGCTTTGTTGGGCTGAAAATTTTGCTGTGCACCTGGTGTAGTATCTTGCATGCGAGCACAATGAATGATAACTGCTGTAAAAGCATGCGAAAACATTGCACATTCCCGGGTGATATCATTTGGTGATCGAAAGGTGTTAGGCTGAGAACCAGGGGTGATGCAAGCAAGCAGCAAGATGACATCAGTTGGACATCCCATCTTGGCCATTTCCACAAGGTCGCATCGAATAAGGGCAGATAGGAGTGCATGGGTGAATTGCAAGAGTTTTGTTGGATCAAGTGTGTCCTGAGCTGTGTCCGAAATGTAATCATAGAAGTTGAGTAGGATTTCGCATGCAACAGTATTGGTAATGTTGAATAAAACCTGAGGAAAGTCGCCCAGATGTGATAGAAGTGGATCACCAGTTGCTTCAAAAAATGTCATTCGAAGAAGCAAGGCTATTGTTTGTGATAGAGAGAATCGGTAAGCACTATAGGAACCACCTGATAATAGATTATAGTGCGCCTTAGACCTGTCTAAAAGTACGTCAAATGTTCAACCTTTAATTAGTCCACACTTACCCGTCATGAATGTGTGATCGAAGATTACCATGTCT
This sequence comes from Phylloporus cf. tubipes, assembly GCA_038094315.1. Classification (NCBI taxonomy): domain Eukaryota; kingdom Fungi; phylum Basidiomycota; class Agaricomycetes; order Boletales; family Boletaceae; genus Phylloporus; species Phylloporus cf. tubipes. The sequence goes on from JBBPTZ010000619.1 coordinate 6,663, forward strand.
ATCTTCCACGTAGAGATTGGCGTCCATGAGATATCCTCGCAGAAGCCGATGAATGATCAGAATAGCAACCTCCAGTCGAAGTCGCTTCTTATTCGTTGCAAAATCAGCCTGCAGTTGCAGCTTGTAAGGGATTAAGGCAAGCTGTCGCAATTCTGCTGCCTCAACACGAACTTTGGCAAGCCACTGAACCCATCCCAGTGTCTGCAACCACTCAACAGCAACGGGGGTTGCAAGTACCGCAGAGTCCTCAGTTCCTGTTCGCTTTGGCGCACTTGGATTGGGGCTTGGTGCAAAGGCCATCGAAGAGAGGGAGTCTGAGACATGTGTTTGAGGACTGAAATCTGGATGAAATATAACGATGGATGTGCTGCCAGGTTCTTTCACGTCCATAGATCCCCAGTAAGGTTGAAGCACATAGCGCCTTGTTAACTGGACACCTTTTCTTGTGAGCTGTCGCGCAGCTTTGTATTCCTCTGAGTTGTGATCTCGTTGAACATGAGACCATAGGTTTTTTTCAGGATATCCCCGGGTTGCTGATACCTTGCGAAAGGCAGTACACGCTGAGACAGGACAAGCATAAGCGAGATGTGGGGGAAGCCCCGGGAGGTCAGTCAGCGGTTGCTCAGGTAATGGAAATTCAGCGTCCCGACTTGGTATCCGGTGGGACTCGAGTACATGAGCTAAAAAAACGCGTTCAACTGCGGTGGTGAAGTTGTGGAAAGGAGCCTTGTGTCCTTTCGACTTGATCTTTATATGGCGAGAAAGGTGACGAGGGTGAATCAGTGTTCGGTGGATCTTGCAAAGGAAGCCCCATCTGGTGTACTCGATACCAAGTCCAATGAGGATGCCACACAGTGTAGCGGCTGGGAATGGAAAGGCACCGTCTGGTTGGACGTGGAGTTCGCGGGTGCAGACGTATCCAAGGACTGTGCAAACAACAGGCATGGTTGATGGAATGATGGCCGTAAAGCCTACGGTAGGGACCTTCTGCCTTGTGATATAACCAGCCTGTTGAGTATCCTCCTCTGTATACTCATCCCTAACATCGTCCTCAGGCTCGCTTTCATTGGTAGTGCCTTCTGCATAGCAGCTACCGTCTGGGCCTTCTTCCCCATCTCCAAGGTCCAGCGAATCCGAAGATCTTGTAACATATCGTTTGGCATGCCGAGGGAATGATGAAGTTGAGCGCAACTCCACACCATCAAAACGCAGCCTTTTCCCTTTTACTAGTACGCGAGTGAGGGATGACTGGTGGGCAGTGCGCTTCATAAAGGGCGAAAAATCTAAGGTGATGAAGTCAACCAATAGAACCATAAATACACACTCGGCGGACTGTCTTACCAACTCTTACGTCCTCAGGCGCTTGTGCGATGTTCTCGACAAGACAGATGCTGTCAGGATTCCATTTCGCACAACCACCTACAGCATTTTTGTTCTGAGGTTAGTGAGCATCGTTGTCCTTTATCATGATCAGGTTTTTGATAGTTGGTAGAAGAGCGGTCTGACCAAGGGGGGAGGAAGATGTTCTTGGTATCGCTGTGGTCAGATGAAGTGTATTCCTGAATAGGAGTGATCCGGGTAATGCCGCCGGTATTTTTGAAGAGCCAACAACTATATTGGATCAAGGTAAGATACACGCTTGATCTCAGCATTCTTTCTGTAGGTTATCAATCTTGAACCATCACTGTATAAATGGTACGAGAGGAAGCAGCCCGCGCTACATGGAATGAAGCGCTACGCATTGAGGGTCACATTCGCAGTAATCTTTTCTATCCATATCCCCCAGAGCAACATATTTATTTCGTTCTGTTATAGAACTTCGCCGTCAATACGTTGATGCGACCCCCACAGTTCGAAAGACCATCGAAAAGACCATCTGCAACATATCACATGTACCCATCGACACTGCTACTGGTCTTCTCTATGGCAAAACTCGACAAGCGACCCTCGAAGTCGGTCGTATATCCGACGGAGAACCACGTCCTCGTGGCGGCGGATCGGGATCGTCTCAAACTCGGCAGACGACGAGACGGCTTCCAGCAAGTCTTTGAGTTTCGTGCGCTCCTTGAGCGCGATAGCATATAGACCTCGACAGCGACATCTAAAGCGATCAGCGACGTGTGCACTATGTCATGAACTGCCACTTACAAGAAATGTTGTAATAGGCCGCAATCATGCCGAGGTTCAGTGCAGAGACATCCATTTCGTCTTCTGTAGGACCACTGAGAAAAAAAGTAGAGAGCCTCATAAATCACTCACCGATCGCAATACATTTCGAGTTCACGAGATCCTGCAACGTATTCTCCACCAATTCCGACAGATGGTCAGACAGCGCTTGACGGGTGACATTGTGCAGATTGTAGTAGTCCGGGTTCTGCGCCATCCGGCGATAGAAATACGACCACGTCAGGATATCCTGCGACAAAAACCCTCTTGTAAGCAACACCTCGGAAAACGATTGAGCCATCTGCACGCACCATCGCATCTTGCTTGTTCTCGATCGTCTTGACGGCGATCTCGGCCAAAAAGTAATCGTGAAGAAGGTGCGTCGATAGGTGAGACTCGGTCGGTAACCCCTCGGACAAGAACCTTTCGTAAAAGTCCATGCGCGTCTGTTGGCATATCAGCACGCATCGACTGCGATCGTCCTCTCTCCGTCGACACGCTCTACTCATCATCTGCAGCACGTCCATGGTGGGATAATCCACATAACGGTGCTCTTTGCCCTCGAAGAATTGCACGCTCATGATGATCACCGTGTAACTCGCCATTGTAGACACCACATCGTATCCTATCCAGTGCATCAAGTCATTGAGAACGACTAAAGGAGACGGACGGTACCTTGGGAGCTACCAAAACCTGGATCGCACCCGACTCGAACAACCGCTCCACGATCAACTTGTCTTGCCTACTCAGCGCTTCGTGGTAATACCCGATACCACGCTTCAGACACTCCACGAGACCCTTGTCGTTGACATGGTCATGTTGTGGTTGGAGCTCTGCCTCTTCAATGTTCAAGAACCGGTCAGGTTTGTCGTCGGCGGTACTGTGCAACAGTAGATCGTCCACGGTCATGCGACACTAACGTCGTGATGAGACAAACACGATGACAGGCTTCGTCGGCGCATATTCCATGATGGCGAGATAGGCCGGCTTGGACATGGCGATCATCAACGAAGAATAGTGAGGGGTGGTGAAGCTCTGGGGGCGAATGTCCATGTCGAGGGGCTGCGAGCTGAATCAAACATGAACGGTGAACAGATGACCCATACCGACCTTGCTTACCTTGGTGAAAAATTGAAAATGGCATGCGATGGCGACCAATCCACTCCCTAAGATCCCGGGCGTTTGCGAGCGATACACCACAGGCAACGATGCGCGTCTTGATCTCCGTCTGCGCCGAGACGTACCGCGTCCTCGAGATAATCAGCTCATATGTTGGACCAACTTCCCCGCAGAGGAGCTGGATCTCGTCGGCAATTAGCAAAGCGATGGTCTGCAGTAAACCAGTGCTGGTGATCAACGGCTTAGCATTTCTTGGTGGCGATGAACCGCTCGTCTGCGCAAGTGCCGTCTTCGCCGCGTCCTCGGTCTGAGTGATCTCGAAATCATTACGTTGGACGAGATGAGGCTTGGGTCTTGGACGATGCGGCGATCGGGGAACATCTTCATCTTCCTTCCTCGATTGCCGCTGTCCCATATCGTTCGCCACACTTTTCTGCTCCCTCCCCTTCCCTTTTCCGTCCTTTGAGCTCTTGACGACTTCAACCTCGTTCGGACTCGAAAGAAGGCCCGCTGTTGATACGGATTTTTTTCGTGCACGTTGTTTCGCTGGGGTACGGGTTTGGCGATCCACGTCGTCGTCATCTGTAGGGAGCTCAACCACATGATTGACAAATGTACCCATCGCCGACACCGTCGGCATCGACGCATGCTACCTTGCGGCGGACGACGGCGTCTTCTTCACTGATCCCGCCCGCGAACACGGTCGCCCTCGTGATTCTATCCGTGAATCGTCCTCCTTCATCATTGCGTGCCCGGTATTCCATGCAGCGTATTTCTTCCTGCTTCAGGTCAATAGTACCTACTCCACGACCGCCTGGTACAGCTCCACCGCTCAAGCGCTGAGGTACGGATTGGGACGAAAGGACTGGTGGCGAGAGATGAGCGAGTAAAGATGAAACACACAAGAAAGGCGTACGTCCATCTTGTCGTGTCGTCAACATTTTTCCAAAATCAACACCAGGCGAAAACACAATGTAACGTTCGAGCACAACTGTGAGTGAGCTGATACATGTGAACAGCCTGATAATAACAAAGCAAGAGGCACTCGCCGCCATTCGACAAAACAGTCTTCTAGCCACGTGTGGTTGTCAACAGGGATAGACCATGAGAGTGTGTGGGTGACGGTTGGCTACGAGAGGGTCAGTCGACCCAAGAGGATGAGATACAAAACTACCCTCACAAACCCGCTATAAGGACCTTGGTCGTTTGGCTCATACTTGGTGTAAACTTGGCCCCAACGAGTGTAAGGAGACGTTGGAGATAGTCACGTGCTGCGCCCGTGTCGTTGGTGATCGAAATCTCCTAAAAAAAGACATTTAAAACGGAAGAAGAGTGTGACGCCGACTTGAAGTGTTACGAACACAATCAGCAAGATCGGGGATGCCAACCCTCGGCGTGGGATACCAGAGTGGCGAGTCGAAAGGTGAGTGGAGCGTGCCACTAGACTCGACGCTGAAGAACCAGCCGAGTGTCCCAATAAGGAGGGACGCACGTGCTGCCTAGGCGAGCGATGAGAGACAATACCTTGAAATATGACTCGCCGTACCGTTATCGTGTGACAAGGACATCGGATTTGTTGGCCGCCTTTTCTTCCATGTCGTCGTTTGCGTCATCAGAGATAGGCACGATGATGCCACCAGCACGTTGGATGCGTGCTTCAATCGCGCGCCGCGAGCCAAGTGTCAGTTCGAGTGATGTCGAGAGAAGAATACGGCGGCCGTCCCAAACACGGATGTGTTCACCCCCGGAGAAATTCTCGGCGTCCCCTGCAGTGTCTGTAGTGGTTGTTTTTCTCCGCCTGCCATCTGGGGCGAGTCCACCTTCGTCGAGATCGAGTGAAACACCTGGGCGCAAGGCGGACGGGTTTGGCCAAGTATACGGCGTTTCTGGAACTCGACGACCAAGACGGACGGCGTCGTCGAACCAGTGCGGGGTGATGATGCACATATGGGTTTGTGGTGCAAAATGAAGGGTGGTTTTGTACTAGGATGACGGGGTGAGAATACGAGCGCGGTAGGCGGAAGAGGACGTACCTTGTCGCTGCCTGTGCGGAGGGCAAAGAGGTGGGTGACGTCACAAGTGAGACCTGCGCGCTATTGTCCGCCGAGTGCAGTGATACCAGCGGAAAGCACCTCCAAGCCGGCCACAGAAAGCTAGGGTGAACGTTATGATGCGCGACAACGACGGAGATTAGATGCACGTCGGTAGCACAGGCGACGACACTTGAAAATATCATGGTAGGATCTGGGGAATAATATTGCTCGCTAGGATCGAGAGACGGGGTATGTTGGCTGTACTGGACGGGAAAAGGGAGAGAGGGACGCACGGTTGGCGCTTTCCCATGATGGTGCTACAGTCGACCCAGCAGTGTGTGACGAACTTGATGGCGGTCAGCAGTGGCATTGTTGTGAGCGCGGGATGCAGGTGGTGCGACGAGGTGGGTGTAAGGTGGATGGGGTTCCGTACCGTTGATGTCGAGGATGGCGGCGAGTTCATTTCTGCGCGTCGGGGACAGCGAGGGGGATAGCGAATAACACACTTCATCAAAGACCGCCAGACGGTCGCGTCGCAGAACAGACGCGATGACATATCATAAATGGAATACATTACAGCCCGAGTATCTCGAATAACCCTATAGACTGTATCTGCAGCTTACTCCGGTGGTGATTTCCGTCAGTTGTCTCTTCTGGATAAACGAAGTTTAGGTGTGTAGTCGTAGCTTAGCTTTTTCCGACAGACTTACAACGGCACAGGGATGATCCAGCCAATGTCCAGGCCGAACATCTACGACTGCACTTCTTCAGCCACCAGGCGTGCGTTCAATCTGCAAACCAACAGTCAGACTGGGTTCCTGTTGCAAAAAAAGACAAAAAAACATCACTTCATCTGTGGAACACGCTCCGAAAGCGACGGTGCAAATGCTCCCATGCGGGTTAGCACTTGCCCCATTGTCGGTCGACAAATCGGATCGACAGCCATCAATTCCCTCGCGATGTCGACAATGAACAAGACGCGCATGGATGGCGGACAAAGGCGACACAAATCTTCCAGCGTCCTCCCGCACGACCACAGGTCTGCACAGATCGGATCATACTCCTTCCCAGCACAAACCTCAGGTGCCATGTAGCCATCTGTGCCAACCATTTCGCGCGATCTAGTTCTGGAACCTTGCACAAATGCGGAAATGCTATAGTCGATGATCGACAGGCGGCCGCCTCCTGGGGGAATAAGCACATTGGAAGGCTTGATATCCCGGTGTGCGACCCCATGCTTGTGCATGAATGCCATGCCTTCCACGAGCTGGGTCGCAGCAGACCACACATGCTCGCCCGGTTCTTCAAGGGCAGTGATGTGACCTCCGCCAGCGGACATGTAAATAACAAACCCCCCTGAGCCCCGTGCCCAAACCTGTATACCACCGATGGTATGGTTCTCGGGAGAATTGATCCTTGCCAGGTGTTGCAGGATTTCCACCTCCCTCTCTCGCTTCGTGATCTTAAGATATCCGCGATCGGATGCGTCGGTCTTGTGGCGAATCTTCACCACATGTTTGAACTGAGGCAGTCAATGTCAGCAGCGACCAAAAGGACTTGGACATGGGCATACGCGCCTGGAAAAGCGTCCCGATCACCTCATACTCCATGTCATCCAGCCGTTTAACAATCTCGGGATCCTCAATAAACGGATTCCGCCTCGTCCCTTCATCCCGTTCACCAGGATTTTCTTGGATCGTTTCGCGCGTCCGCCAGGACCTCGGGTGACCTCTGGAGGCTGCCCTGCGTGCGGTGAGAGAAGTGAGATCATGGGCAATTTTCTCGATGGCGCTCAAGGCGTCCTTCTTTGCAATGTCCAGGCCTTCCAACATCGACTCCATCTTCCCTTGGAGATTGAACATTGCTCTGAGAAAATCTGCTGCTTGGTCAGAGTCGTGAAGGTCGTAATCCGTTTGAGCGATCGAGACCTATTGCCGCACGTCAGTCTTGGTCCCATGAAGTGAAAATGGTAAACCAAACCTCGCCACCCTGATTCGTCTGCATGACGATGTAATGCTCGGCAGTTAGATTGGCTCGCACATATATGGCTGTCACGAAAAAAGGCCCATGCTGCGTCCGGGACTTCTGGAGGTAATATCCGACGCGTGCAGTGGCAATCGATTGAAGCAGCATTCGCCACCGGTCGACTTCCCCCTTGTCGGAAATAACCTCACATATCATGAAGGGGCAAAGAAATTTGTCCGAAGCCACGCTATAGTCGCCTCTTGGATTTATCCTGACCCAATTGGATGGGTCCACGCGTTCCGCAAGCATCATGGGGAATTTCCATGGCATGTCCCTAGGCGAAGACTAGGGATTACTCGTTCGGATCTCGGGAGCTTCACTCACGCTTTGAACGTTAGTCCCGATTCCGATCGCCGGCAAGTGAAGAACGGGGGAACGAAAAACATGCTTGATGCATAAGTGGCTTTGAATGAGGATGACGGCTCGTCAGAAACCAATCCCACTTTCTCGTGAGAACGGAGAAGATTAAAGAGTGCCACAAACTCGTAGCTGTCCTTCACCGAGTACGATCGGGTAACCGTAGGTACAAAATATTTCTGGAAGTCGGCAGGGTAATTGGATGCGGCCTGGAAATCAAGCTGGTGTTGGGAATCCGTTTCGTTCGTCTATGATTGTTTCCCCTGTGGGCGTCGTACGTTGGAAAAATAGCAACTGCTCACAAAGTAAGAACGTTTCTCTGCCAAGCCTGATTCCTGCTCGACAATCGCAGGAACCGCCCGGTGCTGTCCGTGTCGCAGAAATGCGCCGCCTTTCATGTTGTGGACAACGTCATCCTTGGACCATGAACCGATGTCTTTTAAATGAATTTGGAGGCACTTGAACAGAGGCAGGTGTTGGCTCTTGTTTAGTTCATAGATTACTTTCTCCCGTTTGGCTTTAGGCGACTGCGTGAGAAACGCTCGCCCGAGTAAAAAAAGACTCGCCTTGAGGCAATTCGATGATTAAGCAGACATACTTATTGGTCAGATGCTTTTCGTCATCAACTATGCGCCGAACCAAAGAGGTCTGCGCAAGTTCAGCCCAATGGTCACTCGCATCAAAGCAGGTCTTCACGAGATTTGGAATGTCCTCCGTGATTGGCACCGGCGCACCAAGGCGGTAAAACTTGCAGTGCTCGATCTCAACGTTGGCGAGTTTTTGCTTAGGCCCATGCGAGTCCAGGGCGAGACGCCGGAACAGTGTAGTGAGCAGGTCATCCTTGCCAATGTCAGGACTATCGTGTAAAGAACTTCCAAGCAATATCCAGAAAGAGACTAGCAGGCGTCAGACACCAGCAGAACATGAAGCTGCGTGGGCTTACCCATAGCTGAAGAAAGTGCAAAAGAAGTCATAGTGTGACGTGTCGTATCGGTATGGTGGCCGTGAGTCACGATTGCCTTATCTGGCATCAGCGGAGTTCAACATTTTTGGTGATGCATTAATAAGCACGTTCTGTGGTGTCTACCACTCCTACCACTCGTCCCCAACACACGTACTATCTTACCGTTAGTGTTGCAGATAAACGAAGGCAGAAATTTCATTCCTGGGATCGAACAACATGCCCACTTATGTTAGGGCCACAGCTGGTCTGCCCACAGTGCTGTATTCAGTATTGTTCTCCTAGCTGACCTATTCATTCATTCAGAAATAAAAAAGAAACCCCATTCCGGCACTCAAATCCGGTCTATCTCTCAGAACAAGGACGATGCTGGCCAAACCGGGCCCCGAAAGAACGAGCGGGACGCCATCAAGGTGAAGGGCTTGCGTGGCGGTGGGAAAAGCCTGGGTGATCTGAAAGATAACGTCAAGATTGGCGAGTTGAACAGCCTTCCCTGTTTTGTATTACCTAACATCTCTTGTAGACCAGTTCATCTTACTCCGTGCTGATCTGTCGCTTGATACGGTAGAAGTCGGTCATTTCATCCGTACCTCGCATGTGGACGTATTACTTATGTTAGGCCCAATAGGTCATCGAGAACTTCACGCCTGAGGATTTCGCAGGGCTTTTGATGCGACTCGAAGAGGAGCATCTCCGATCCTACACGAAGTACGTTAGACAGTCACACAAACCTTAAGCTGACTTTTATATAGATTGACATATCTCTACGACGAACACAAATTGCTAGTTATGGCACCATCGAGCATACACGAAGATATCCTTGGCTCCCTCAACGATTTTGTATCATCGTTCATCGGGGGCATCAATTTGTCGGGGACTACGTTCAAGTCAATCATTCACATGAACAAGGCGATCACCTATCGTGACAATGAAGATGAAGATGAGCGCGAGGGGATACCTGATTTTCAACTCGTCATTCGCAACACTTCCGCGACCGCCCCTCGCGGGTTTTCTTCCATCCCCAAGTGGATCGGGGAAGTATGTTTTACAGTTTCTTCCTTAGACACTCGGGCCCACCTCAAGAGCCTTGTCTCCGGAAATCCCGGCATCGATCTCGCTTTCTTGATCACGATAGAGGAGTCGCCCAAGTGGGAATCCCCCGGCAGAGCAAGCAAGTACGCGAAGACATTACGCTCCCGACCATACCTTGAATACGACGATTTCGTCCAGCATCTCCCGGTGAGGAATTTTGGGAGTGTTATCGTGGGGGATATTATCTGGGTCTCCATCAGGGAGGTCACGTTTGAGGCATACATCCGTGGCCCCGATGGCATTCTCACTATCGATCACGAAGAAAAAAATGATTTCTGGGCACGCGGGGTATGTTTACTCTAGATGTTGTTCAGCCGTTGCTGACAAGCTTGTAGACTCTATACCCTACAATACAGATGAACGACATCGACTATTTGTTAGGCAAAGCCTCTGAAGGACTGAAGTCTTCGCTCGCCAGCGCGATGGAAACCTGCCAAGTAGATCCTGACATCATTCAGCGAATCCGTCAGTCCACAGCGAGATTGAACCCATCCTGGGACAACGTGCTGGATAATTTCCGAATTGGCGTACGCACAACTGCGCACCAACGTTATAGGCGGTGGTACCGCACAGGGAAGCGTAAACATGACTCCACAGGTACTCATCCTCGTAAGAAGCGGCATCGTTGAGGAGATGGAGGTAGAGGAGGGACAGACAGTTGGTGTGGGCCGCTGGTGTCCTGCAGCATGCTTATTACATTCGTATGTAGAAGTCACATCTTCCTGTAAGTAGGCACCTTCACGAACGTCGCGTTCTACCATGCATGACTCGGAGCTCAGTTCCTCGTTAGACGTCAAACACGTTCGTTAACGTATCCACATCTTGCTCGCCAGACGTTACTGAACATGCTCGATGACCCAACATATATGCGCATAGTACGAGGTCCTCGTCATCGTGTCGTCCTCCTCGTTGCTGTCCCCATCCTCCCTGGTCCTGGTCCTTGTCCTCGTGTTGTCCTCGTCACCGTCCCGCCTCGTGTCATTCTTGTCCTCCCCTTTGCCCTCCCCATTGTCGCGTCATTGACGATGTCGTGGAGATTCCATGATTGGATCCCCGTGTCGTCGTCCGCGTTGTCCCCATCGCCCCATGACGACATCGTGTCGTTGTCGTATCCTCGTTGTCGCATCGTCCCAGCTGCGCCGTCGACGACATCGTGGTGTCCCTGTGGTGTCCCCATCGTCATGTCGTCTCATCCTCACCGTTAAC
>JBBPTZ010000620.1:0-12446 GCA_038094315.1 Phylloporus cf. tubipes
TGGTACGTTAGGATACTGGCATCGAAGTGCCAGTCAGAGAGGTGGGAGCAGAATTTAGTGGGGACTTCACCAGGGAGGGAGTGAAGGAACTGAAGGATGAGAGGGTTGGATTCAGAGGACTGAGTGATTTTAGTGACCAGTTCAGTGTCAATGAGATTGATGAAGAGTTTGGGGGGCAGGAGGGTGATGTCTTTGTTGTCAGTGTCAGTGGTTGGGAAATGATCAGGGCGGTGGGAGAGGGCATCAGATGTGCCTAGCTGGGCACCAGGGACATGGGTGAATTTGAGGTCAAATTCAGAGAGGTCAAGGAGCCATCATGCTTGGTGACAGTTGAGTTTCTGGGATTGGTGGAAATAGGTGAGGTTCTGATAGTTGGTGAAAACTTGAACCAGAGTTACAGCGCCAAGGAGGTAGTGGCACCAGGTGGTGAGGGTGTGGATAATCATGAGGAGTTCTCTGTCATAGATGTCATAGTTTCATTTGGCAGATCTGAACGTCTGGGAGATATAGGCACAAGGGTGCCATTCACCATTGGAGTCATGTTGGAGGAGTACTCCTTCAGAGGTGTGCTTGAAGGCATTAGTGGTGATGGCAAAGGGTTGGGAGAGGTTGGGCATTCTAAGGACAGGTTTGGAGGTAAAACAGCATTTGAGTTGGTCAAATGCGTCTTGACAAGGGGTGGACCAGGCCCAAGGTTGATTCTTTTTGGTCAGGTCGAGGAGGAGGCAGGCTATGTCAGAGTAGTGGGGAACAAAGTGGTGGTAGAAGTTTGTGAATCCGAGGAAGGAGCAGATATCTTTGACACATGTGGGAGTGGGCCATTCTGCGATTCCAGCAAGTTTGATGGGGTCCATAGCAATCTCACCTGGTTTGATGATCATGCCAAGGTATTCAACTTTCTTGGCCGAGAAGGTGCATTTTTCCAACTTGAGGTGAAGTTGGAGTTCTTTCATCCATTGAAGGACTTTCTTGGTCTGTTTCTTGTGTTTAGTTTCGTTGTCAGAGAAGATAAGGAGGTCATCTATGTAAATAACGAGCCATCTTTCTGCAATAAGGTCATGGAATGAGTCATTCATGAACCATTGGAAGGTGGGGGGCGAGTTGGTCATGCTGAAGAACATGACCATTGGTTTGAAGAGTCCCCTGTGGGTAATGAAAGTGGCCTTCTATTGGTTGCCCTTCCTGATGTGGACGTTGTTGTAGCCCCATCTTATGTCAAACTTGGAGAAGTGCTTAGCTTCTTTGAGCTTGTCAATGAGGTTGGAGATGAGGGGGAGGGGGTAGGCATCTCAGACTGTGTGTTTGTTGAGGTATCGGTAGTCTTGGCAGGATCTAAGTTTGCCATCCTTCTTTTTGATGAAGAAGAGTGAGGCTTAGGGTGACTTGGAGGGGCAGATTTTTCCAGATTTAAGGTGTTCATTGATGAAGTCGTCTGTGGCTTGTCATTCATCTGTCATATGCCACTTTCTACAAGTCCAACTCCGGTCTCTGCTCCTCAACTCCACACCAACTCCGGTGTGATCTCCCCTATCCTCTGATCACCTGACCCTTGGACCATTTCCGTTACTCACATGTATATCCTTGTTCTCACTTACTCCATTTGTACTAGTTCCGCCTCTTGTTCTCCTCCGGGAGCTGTGCTTCGCACAGCTCCGGTATTCCGGTATATCTCCTTTCCGTCTTACTCAGTCTTAGTTCTGTATTACCAATATTTCCAATACATAATAGTCCGTTCCGGCTTAGAAATCCGGTGTACCTCTGGAGTATATAAACTCTGTAAATTCGTTGTAGATACTTCAGTTCGAATATCGAATTAACTTCCTTCTGTCTTCCTGCACTTGAGTCTCTAAGACTCTCCTCTCTGACCTCTGACTCCAAGGACTGCGAGTACAAGGGCACGACACATAAGTCCTGCACCAAGAGTCCTCACCCCCCTCCGACTCACCCTGTACCCTCAGTACCTCCGACCCTCTGAAACTCCAGACTTCCCCCAGGAGGATCCGAGTTTAACATCATCGGGGAAGAGGGGATAGAGTTTCCCTATCTTAGGGACAAAGGAGTCAGTGAGGTTGATCACGTGATCATAGGGTTGCAACAGGGGTAGTGGGGTATTGGTATTGTTGGCAAAGATGGAGGCATATTCAGAGTACTGGGGAGGAAAAGTGGGTTTTGGTTTAAAGAATGCCACCTCCTAGGCAAGGAGGGTGGAGGTGGTGATCTTTCACACCATGGCCATGAGTTGTGGGTTAGCGAAGTGGGATCTGCATCATTCAATACAGTTGATGGTGTAAATGAAATGGACTCTTTTCACGAATTGTTCTGGAAGTTTGGCATTGAGATAGCGGCAGAGGCCTTCCATCTCCTGGGGGTTGAGTGAAGTGTGTTTGGGGATCTGAGGTTTAGGAATAGGGGAAGTGGGTCAGGTGTTTTTCAAGAGGGAGAAGGTGTGGGCAGCAAGGTGGGAGAAGGAGAGATCAAGGGATTGGTCCCTTGCTGGGTTGATGGTGACGGTGCCTTTTTTCCAGTTGATGCTGGGGTTGGTAGCAGTGAATCAGGGATGTCCAAGGATAACATTTTCTTTTCCACTGTTCATGACATAAAAGTGGATTTTCTGGGTTATGTCGCTGATCTTAACGAAGAGGATTGCTTTGTAACGGCATTCCATGTTGGTTGACTTATCAGTGTTTCAGATGAGAAATAGGAGGAGGAGTTTCTTGGTGGGGATATGGTTTTGTTTGACGAAGTCCCAGTCAATGCAGCAGATCTGGGTGCCATTATCCAAGAGGGTGGTGGTTTCGATGACTTTGAGAGTGTTCTCAGAGGTGATGAGCTGAATTGGAATATATAGGGAATGAGGTTTTGATTCAGTCTGAGATACTGTTACATTGTATATGGAAGCTACTTGCATCAGGGAGCACTTCCTATCTAAAAATCCTATTGGTACTCTGCAAGGGTGGAGTCTAGGTTGGTGGAAAGCTGTCCAATGACAACTTCTTCTTTGTTGATTTCTTGGATGGAAGCTGTGGTGGCTTCAACGGTTCCCACCTTCTTGGCAGGCAGGTGAAGGTTGGAGCATTGCAAGAGGGAAGGGGGAGCAGTTCCGGGGCATTCTCAGGCGAAGTGGCCCTTCTTGCAGCATCGAAGGCATAGACCTTCTTTGATGCACTTGGGGCATTCCTCGGGTGTAAGATGGATGAGGCGATCTATGTCCATGGCATTAGGATCTTTCTGGGCTGTGTGGATATAGGTGCAAGGATGAAAGGAGGATGTGGTGGTGTTACGATTCATTCTTTCTCTCCTTGTTACGCTTGTCTCTCCATATTACTTGGCTCATCACAGCGATATGTTGGACACTCTTTCCCTTTGGCCGGTTACTACAATACCCGTATCCCTTATCTTCCAATCACCATTTGCACGCTAACCGGCCTCTTTCCATTCGCCCCACTTATCTCTTATCATAGACACTTTGTCATAAATGTTCCATCACGTTTGATGACCTTCCTTCTCAGCTTATGTCATCACCTTTTCCCCTTTGTATATAAACCTGCCTCTCCTGTACTTTTATTTCTCACGCTTGTCTTTCTCATACTTCCACCTGAATCCAAGCGCTCCTTTGTCCTGTCCCTTAGCCGTGCTAAGGCCTTGTCCTCATTGAGTCTCAGGCCATCTCTTGATTGGCCCCTGTGTTGCTCCGACCACCGTCGTTGCGCAACACCTCTTTGTCCCTCGTCGCCTCAATGCCCTTGAGGCTCCTCAACTCCCTGCATATCACAACAGTCGCCCGTCACTAGGAAATCCCTAGGACACCTCACCCTTCGCCCCTCATCCTCGCTTGGTCCCTCAGGTCTTTCGAGACTACGTTAGCCCCTACATGGGTCTATTGTAACAGGTGGAGTGTGATTGTTGTTTAGCAATCTGTGTGGCAAGGTTCTTTTTCCATATGAAGAGATCAATTTTTTCATATCAAGTGGGGATGGCAGTGGGGAAGGTATCAAGGGAGCACATGCAGTTCATCAGCCAGGAGGGGATTCCAGCCTGGAGATATGCGACGATGGTGGAGGCATGGGTGGTTTTGTCAAGCTGAGCTTCAATGACTTTGAGTTTGAACTGGGATAGGTATTTGAGGAGGAACGAGTCGTCCTGTACTCTGGTATTGGCAAGCCAGGAGATGGCTTCAGCTTGAATGTTTGTACTCTTGAACATTTTATTGAAGTCTTTGATGAAGTCCTTGAACGTTCTGAAGGCATTGTTGTCAAGGGCTTTCTGGGTGCAGACAGAGGCCCAGGTGAGGGCAGTTCCTTTCTTCATGTATGACAGAGCAAATCCAATTCGCTTGTTGTTGTTGTCATAGATTTTTCCGTTGATAAGAAGATATAAACAGACGAAGGTAAGCCATTGAGTGGCTTTAGACAGGGATCTGTCATATTCTTTGGGAGTTCCAACATGGAGTTCCATGGATTTCAAGGAAGACATAGGGGTTGGTGGGTGAGGTGGGGTTCTTGGTCTGAAGTAGGATGGAGGGTGTCTGGAGATGAGAGTGGGAGACGGAGGTGTAGGGCTTCTAGGGATAACAGTGCTAGTGGAGAGCTGATGTGCAAGGTCTTGTCCTAGTTGGATGGTTTCAAGGGTGGGGGATGGGGGTTCAGTGTTGATGGAGTGCACATCTTTAGAAGAGAACGGTGAGCTGGAGGATTCTTGGGGAGCAGGTGTCTGTGGGTCTCAGTGGATTCCCCAAAGGTGGGAGTTTAAACATGATGGGCGAGCAATGGTGGGATGGGCACTATGTAATGGTAGGTGATTCTTGAGAAGCTATTTCTTTTGTTACACTTGACCCAGGTAGAGGCAAGCACAGCCTTGGCTTAATGAGATGACGTTGACAGAAGCGTGAGCTTGACTGGACATGGAGAGGTCTAGAGGTGTGAGCCTAACTAGGACTAGGAAGAAGGGGATGGCTTGTTGTAGGGATAGGAAGTTGAGGAGGACAGCTAGGCAAATGACAACACTAACTTGAGGTAGGCAATCAACTTGGTTGTATTGCCAAGAAGAAATAGCTTAGAGTATACATGTGTGTGCAACCAGTATTTAAAGAGAAGAGAAAAGCACACAGACCAAGTATAGAAAAGGAAACTATTGTCGAGATAGGAAATGAACGCTGTGGAACAACATTGAAGGAAGATGACTAACTGTGAGAGAGAAATGCCATAGGATGGAGGAAACGATGACTAGAAAGTGGTGAGTAATAATCGGCTGATGTGTGGGAGATGAGTTATCATAGAAGAAAGGGAACAGTGTCCATGGGAATATGAAGGAAAAAAAAGGGGTGAATCATAACAAATACCATAGTACAAAATGACTTATTCCTTTCCAAATATCTATCTCAGTTCAAACTCAAAGTTGTCAAAGCAGAACTCAATGAAACCACCCACATCTCTACTATTATTGCATATCTCCAAGCTGGCATCCCCTTCTGGCTCATGGATTGAATATGCTTCCTGGACACATTCCCTTCTGCCATTGCAACTTGATATGAAAAGATCAACCTTTTTGTCTGGAAGAAAAACCATGCCACTCAGATCACCAAGCAGTGATTCCACTCTACCACCTCCTCTTTCCACCCCCACACTCACAACCACATTACTCAAAAAGATCCAAACACCATGGATGTTGATCATCTTACTTGCCTTATCCTGGAAAAATGCACCAAGTGCATCAGAAAAGGCTTGTGCCTTTATTGTCACAAGAAATGCCACTTCACCAAAGATTGCCTGGGAACTACCACCCCTCCCACAATATTCCAACCTCCATCCACCTGCTAAGAAAATAGGAACTGTCAAGGCAACCACCACCTTAATTCAAGAAATCAATGAAAAAGTCATAATAAAATGACTCTCCACCAACCTGGACAATGCTCTAGCTAAGTATCAATGGGGTTTTTAGAATAGAAGCACTCCCTAATGCAAGTAACTTCCATATGAAATGTAACTGTATCTTAGACTAAATCAAAACCTCACTCATTATATATTCTAATTCAACTTATCACCTCTGAGAACACCCTCAAAGCTGTCGAAACCACTGCTCTTCTGGATGGCAGAGCCCAGATCTATTGCATAGACTGGGATTTTGTCAAATGAAACATATATGCTATATCTACAATATCCTGTGTTGGTGAACATGAGGAGTATGCATGCATCTAATAGAAACTCAAGAACTAGGGTGTACACTGGTATCTGTTGCATAGCCCTAGTATTTCTGAGTTGTGTTGACTGGTTAGGATTTGTGCTTTGTACTTGCCTTCTATATCAGAACAGATGAGTCAGCCATGAGGGTTACCATAAAGTGCTTATCTGTGTTATGCTGGAGCCTTGAGGTTGCATAGGTTTGCACAGCCATGTACTGTCCAGGTATAGCTGAGCACAGCTGTTTTAGGCCCATTTAGCACTGCTTTAGCACAGGTATTTGCACAGCCTTGCATTGCCATACATTGTCTTCATGACTCATTCTGACTAGTGTTGGTTAAGTTCTGATCAAGAATGTTAAGTCAGGATAAGTGTAGATATTGCATAGTAAATGCAATATGGCTTGTAAAATAGTGGAAAAATTAGTGAAAAATAGGGGTAAAATAGGGCATTCATAACAGAAACTCCCCTCCTCTTTTCTCATTTAAAACATGGACAAATCCACCAATACCAAATGCTGCTATGAAGCCATACTCTTCATCAAAATTGGTGACATCACTCAAAAGGTCTACTTCTATGTTATGAATGGAGGAAAGGAAAATGTCATCCTCAGACACCCCTGGTTTGCTGCCACCAACCCTACCATTAACTGGAGAAAGAGCATCATCACTATTGACCAAGCAAGGGACTGATCTCTTGATCTCTTCTTCTCCCATCTTGTAGCTTATGCCATCTCCCTATCCAAAAACACCTGCTCCATACTCCAAACTCCCAAACCCCAGAACCCCAAACATACCTCCCTGAATTTCTAGGAAATGGAAAGCCTTTGCCACTACCTCAAAGCTAAACTACCCAAATGGTTCATGGAATAAGCCCACTTCATTTATACCATCAACTATATTGAATGATATGGATCCCATTTCATGAACTCTCACCTCATGGCCATAGGATGAAAAATCACCACTTCCACCCTCCTTGCTCAAGAAGTGGTGTTTTCAAAACCAAAACCAACACTTCCCCCACAGTACTCAGGATATGCATCCATTTTTGTTGTTAAACTTGGATCCTCCTGGGGGGAAGTCTGGAGTTTCGGAGTGTTGGAGGTACCGAGGGGGTACGGAGCAAGTCAAAGAGGGGTGAGGACTCTTGGCGCAGAACTCATGTATCACACCCTTGTACTCACGGTTCTTGGAGTTAGAGGTCAGAGAGGAGAGTCTAGAGACTCAAGTGCGGGAGAACAAGAGATAGTTAAATTGATATTCGAACTGAAGTATCTACAATGAATTTACAAGGTTTATATACTCCAGAGTTACACCAGATTTCTAAGCTGGAATGGACTATTACTGGAGTATTGGAAATATTGGTAATATGGAACTAAAGACTGAGTAAGACAGAAAGGAGATGTACCAGAATACTGGAGCTGTGCTTCGCACAGCTCCTGGAGGAGAACAAGAGGCGGAACTAGTACAAACGGAGTAAGTGAGAACAAGGATATACAAAAGAATAACAGAAATGGTCTGAGGTCAGATGACCAGAGGATAGGGGAAATAACACTGGAGTTGGTGTGGAGTTGAGGAGTGAAGGCCAAAGTTGGACTTGTAGAAAGCAGCATATGACATTTGTGAATGATGCAAAAACACCACTATCCCCATTACAACCATGTGACCACGTGATCAACCTTGCTGACTCCTTTATCTGCAAGATAGAAAAACTCTACCCCCTATTCCCTGATGAGCAAAAAGCCACCAACAAGCTCATTGATGAACACCTCTAGATGGGCAAGATCCACTCCTCAAAGTCACCACAGGCCTCTCCTTTCTTCTTTGTCAAGAAGAAAAACAGCAAACTCTACCCCTGCCAGGACTACCAGTACCTTAATGAGCACATTGTCTGGGACACCTATCCACTCCCTCTCATCTCTGACCTCACTGATAAACTCAAGGGAGCTAAGTACTTCTCTAAATTCAATGTTAAATGGGGCTACAACAATGTCCACATCAAGGAAGGCAACCAATGGAAGGCCACTTTTATCACCCATCAAGGACTTTTTGAATCAACCATCATATTCTTTGGCATGACCAACTCCCCTCCCATATTCCAACAGTTTATGAATGATTCATTCAGGGACCTCATTACAGAAGGATGGCTCATCATCTATATGGACAATCTCCTTATCTTCTTGGATAATGAGGCTGAACACAAGGAAAAGACCAAGAAGGTCCTTCAACAAATGAAAGAACTCCAACTTTGTCTCAAATTGGAGAAATGCACCTTCTTAGCCAAAGAAGTAGAATACCTTGGCATGATCATCTGACCAGGTGAAATCACCATGAATCCTATAAAACTTGCTGGAATTGCAAACTGGCCCACTCCCACATGTGTCAAAGATGTTTGCTCCTTCCTAGAATTCACTCCTTTTACTGTTGCTTCATTCCTTATTACTCCAATATTGCCTGCCCCCTTCTCAACCTCACCAAGAACAACCAAGCTTGGGCCTGGTCCACCTTTTGCCAAGACCCATTTGACCAACTCAAACATTGCTTTATCTTGGAACCCATCCTCCACATGCTGGATCTCTCCCACCCATTTTCCATCACTACTGATGCCTCCAAACATATTTCAGAAGAAGTACTTCTTCAGCATGATTCAAATGGTAAATGGCACTCCTGCACCTACATATCCCAAACATTCTGTTACAGATGATAGGACAACAGTTCTTGACCCTAGATGGGCTTTGGCCCCTGACAGACTGACCTTAGCCCCTAATAGATCTTATTATATTTTTTTCACTTTTCTTACTCTTTTCTTACTTTATAGACATGTGACACTTCACTTTCACACTTGTCACAGTCAGTCCCAATGGACTATCACTTATCTTCAATCCTGTGCCCAGTGCACAGCCCTTATCTCTCATCCATGACATGAGGCTGTGCCTTATCTTTCCTATGCACTTCTCTTCTATACCTTATGCCTTTCCTATTATACATGCATTGCACATATGTTCATGCTTCTTTCTTATCTCATGACACATTATGATTCACAATCCATGCAGCGTCCTTATGGTATGCTTCTATAATTCATGATACACACCTTTCATGCATGTTATGACTTCCTATTAATACATGCACACATCACATGTTATCAATTATGCTTCTCATGTTTCAGATCCATGCACAAGATGCATGGCTATGTTATTATGACTTATAATGACTCATGATGAAGGTGTTGACCACATGTTCTATGCTTCTAACATGCACAGGAGGCATGTTCATGCTTTTATGCCCCTTGATCCATGCTTAAGGCACATGTCAAGGCTATGTCTTCCATTCCACACAGCCCTAAGGATATTCTCCTCATGGTGATACATATGAACACCACATGTTATAGACATATATGGATACTTATCAGTAGATCCAGTATAAACATGTACATATAGTAGAGGTAGTATATAAAAGCCCAAGAGCTGGCCAAAGGACCTCAGTTTGTTCTTTTGGTTTTCTCCCTCCAACCTTGGTAACTAGAGAATCCTGGTTCACACTCACCCCTTCTCGTTCTATTTGAGCAGCCTGTAGCATTTATGTTTAGGTGTCAACACCTTCATTGGTTGTTGGGTTGTTTCACATTTAGATCAGCCAAATGAAACTATGACATCTATAACAAAGAACTCCTTGCTATCATGCAAGCCCTTGCCACATGGCACCACTACCTCCTGGATGCAGTCACCCCCGTCCAAGTCTTCACTGACCACCAAAACCTCATCTATTTTTAACAACCACAAAAACTCAACTGCCACCAGGCCCACTGGCTCCTTGATCTCTCTGAATTTGATCTCAAATTTACTCATGTACTTGAAAGCCAACTTGGTGCCCCAGATGCCCTTTCACACTGCCCAGATTACTTTCCCACCACCTATGTTCAAAAATATGTTGAAGGCTGTGCAATCTGCCAGCAAAACAAAACCAACACATATTCCACACATCCCACTCTCTCCCATCTCCTCCTCCACCACCTGTCCTTTCCAACAAATCTTATGTAATCTTATCACTGACCTCCCCCTTTCAGACAGCTTTGATACTCTTTTGGTCATGGTCAACCATGGGCTTACTAAAGGGGTAATTCTATGCCTTATCAAGAAAACCATTGATGCTTTTGGTGTTACCGCTTTTTTCCTTGCCAAAGTCTACTCCTGCTTTGGCCTATATGACAAAATCATCTCTGACCAAGGCCCTTAGTTTGCCTCTGCCTTTGCCAAAGAACTCAGCAGGATCCTAGGCTACAGACTCACTCTTTTCACCACCTACCATCCACAGACTGATGGAGAAACCAAATGGGTAAACCAAGAGATCAAAATGTACCTCCAGATCTTCTGTGGTGCCAACCTCTCCTCATGGGTGCAATTCATTCCCCTGGCCAAATTCACCCATAATCACTAACCTCACTTGGTTACCAGCAACTCCTCTTTCTATCTCATGATGAGATATAAACCCCGCTCCCTACCCACAATTATCATGGAAACAAACCTCCCTACAATTGAAGACCACCTCCACACTCTCACCACTGCCCAAAATGAAGCACTGGCTGCCCATAAACTTGCCTGTCAAACCATGAAAGCATGGCTTCTGCAATTCACCTCATTCTCCAAAGAAGACAAAGTCTGGCTTGAAGCTAGGAATCTCAAACAATCTATTGCAAATCCCAAGTTTGCTCCAAAGTAAGAAGGCTCCTTCACCATCACTGCTGTCCTATTCCCTATTATGTACCAACTCCAACTCCCACAAATGTGGAAAATCCACATATCTGTTAAACTTAGGTCCTCCTGGGGGGGAAGTCCAGAGTTTCAGAGTGTTGAAGATACCAAGGGGGTACAGAGCAAGTCAGAGAGGGGTGAGAACTCTTGGCACAGGACTTATGTGTCACACCCTTGTACTCACAGTCCTCAGAGTCAGAGGTCAGAGGGGAGTCTTAGAGACTCAAGTGCAGGAAGATCAGAAGAAAGTTAAATTGATATTCAAACTAAAGTATCTATGGTGCAAATTACAGAGTTTATATACGACTGGAGTTGCACAAGATTCATAAGCTGGAATAGAGAGTTACTGGAGTTTTACAAATGTTAGTAAGACAGAACAAGGAAATAAGTATAGTAAGACAGGAATATAAACACCGAAGTACCGGAGCTGTGCAAAGCACAGGTCTATCAGAAGGAACAAGAAAAGAGACTAATACAAATGGAGTAAATAAGAACAAGAATATACAAAAGGGGAACAGAAATGGTCCAAGAGTCAGGTGACCCAAGGATAGAAGAATAACTCCAGAGTTGGTGTGGAGTTGAGGAGTGGAGATGGAGTTGGACTTGTAGAAAGTGGCATATAACAACATCTCTGTTATTGCCCTATTGTGAAAACAATGTATATGGCTGGAACTTCCCACAGCCTTCTCCAAAACTAATAGAAGGCAAAAAACATTTTGAAATAGAATACATTATACAACATCATGGCCACCCATTGGCATGCCACTACCTGATCTGATGGAAAGGATACTTTGCAGAAGAAAATTCCTGGCTTTCCAAAACAGAACTACAATTGGCCCTTGAAATTCTAACCATCTATAAAAAGTCCCATTATTCTGCATTCTCTTCAAAAACTTCACACAAATAATCCACCAACAAACCCACTCATAATCCACACCATGTCTGTTCTCTTTACCTACTCTTTCACTGCCAACCTAGCTAACATCACCATTCCCATCTTCAACCACCACCTAGCCAACATATCCAAAGATAACAATATCCTCTTGTCCCTTATGCTTTCAGATCCAGGCTATACCTTTCATCTTAATATGGTCCTTGACACCAACTCCCTCCTTAACTGACTAGTTCAAGTACACAGCCATACCCTTGTACTTGAATCCTTCCTCACATACACTTTATCCCTTGGCAAAGAATTCCCCACCCATAACATGGCCCTGGCTATAACTGTTGCCCACACCAATCTTATGCAACTCAAGAACCACATTATTGCCACACTCAACCAGCTAATGTTTGAAAGTCCAGTCCTAAGACCATCCAAAACCAGCAACTGAACCAAACTGAACCAACTAGGACTGGTCCTGAACAGTCCAGTCTTCTGGAATTTTAAAAAAGTTTGATCTTGATCTTTCTAAATCCTAAAAACAAAAAGACTAGTCCAAGACTGGTTGCAACTGGTCTTTTTGGGCAACCAATTGGGGTACTTCCCATAATTTTTTCATATTTTTATCTATTTGTTTATATTT